>JANRGW010038012.1:15963-26500 GCA_024733675.1 Psilopsiagon aymara | reverse complement strand
ACTTCATGCAGAGCATAGACCAAACTTTGTGGTATTGTGTCAGTCATTAAATATGGTAGAAATCACATGGTATGATGGAACCTATGGATGACCTTAAGGTCCTTTCCAGCCCTATTCTATGATCCTATAGGAGTTACTGGGGGATGTACTTGCAGTTCCAAAGCTTACAAACTCATCTGAAAAGCAGAACAGTGTCTTGCAGCTTAAAGCAGAAGTAAGACCCAGCATGGCTCCGCTCCCTGGGCTTCATTTAACTGCTGCCTCATGCTCTTCAGCCACCGAACTGGAAGAGCTTTGAACCCCACATGATTTTGTGCTGATGGGCTTTGGTCAGTAGCCCGCTGCTTGCTCTGCTTTACAAAGTGACCAGTGAGGCAATAGTCTCATTCTAGCAAGAGGGATGCCTGCATAAGGGGATGCAGGGGTTTGTTCCGGGCTTTCAATGTTTCAGAGCCCCGACTTGCTTTCATGGTGCTGGATGGCAAGAGATGGAGCTTGGTTGGAAGGGTAGGCAGCAAGAATGGGAACCCCGTGTTCCTGACACGAAGCCACTCGTTTTGTGCCTTTGTTTGCCAGAACAGATAATGAGCACCTCCAGGAGCTATTTAATGGAAGAAGCAGTGTGTTTGGGTTTAATAAGAGCTCCCAAGCATTCAACCTGTTGAATTCTTAAGACTGTTGGTAACAGGTAACTGAGGCTTTGCCTGTCCCATCTGGAATGAAGGTGTTTGTTAACTGCCATCTCAATTTCCTCCCTTTCCATAGAAAACCTCTCAGTCCCCCCAGACGTCACAGCAACTACCTCCTCTTCCTCAGCACGCCCAGCAGCCATCGACCTTCCTCCTTCGGGAGTCGTGAAAGGCATGCACAAGGGATCTAACCGCTCTAGTCTCATGGATACTGCTGATGGTACGGAGGCTTCCAGAGCACCCAGAGCTGAAGGAAGGGCTGAAGTCACAGCAGCCTTCCAGTGTCTGGAAGGGGCTCCAAGGATGCTGCAGAGGGGCCTTCATCAGGGACTGGAGCGATGGGACAAGGGGTGATGGGTTCAAACTGGAACAGGGGAAGGTCCTTCTCACGGGCATCCCTGCCCGTGGATGATCTTAAGGTCCTTTCCAGCCCACACCATTCTATGACTGTGAGCCACAGGATTTATTCCCCCAGTTCAGGTTTATCTCATTGAAGCACTTCACAAACGTGAAGTGGTTGTGGCACTGCACGAACACATTCCTGTGCTGCAGTTATGACGTTGGCATTAACCCATTCCCGTGATGCAGCGCACACCCATCAGCTGCTGCATTGAGCTGGGGAGAGCCATGGCAGAGGGAACAGTCTGCCACTTTGCAAGTTAGAAATGACAAGTACATAGGCAGGCTCCTTGGGTTGGGAAGCTTTTATCCCTGCAGCCCCCCAAATCAAGGTAAGAGGAATGAGATAATGCCATTCTCAGCTGCACGAAGCTCATACTCCCTCTGAGCTGGTTGCCATAAACCTTTGGGCTGTGAGGGGTGACACCAATGCTTCTGCTCTTGTTGTGTCCCCTCTCTGCTGGCAGCCGTGTGCTGCAGCTGATCCACGCCACAGGCAGGGCTTACAGCAGGGGTGGTGGGTGAGGTACAGGTGGAAATCAGGCTTTGCAAGGGGAAGATGCTTTAAAATGCATTTCCAGTGCTGGCATTTATGAGCACTGAGTTCATACGGAGCCGATGTCATAGTTCCTAATGTCATCCTGCACTGGCACAGCCTTTGCTAATGGATAGGAACTGAACGAGCGGGTGCACCAAGAGAAGCATCCTGGGCTGGAAGGAAGGAGGAAAAGCATCAAAAGGACATGGAAGTGATGGAACAAGTGCAGAGGAGGCCACGGGGATGAGCAGGGGATGGAGCAGCTCCATATGGAGATGGGATGAGGAAGTTGGGGCTGTTCAGCCTGGAGAAGAGAAGGCTGCGGGGAGACCTCAGAGCAGCTTCAGTGTCTGAAGGGGGCTATGGGGATGCTGGGGAGGGACTCTTCATCGGGGACTGCAGTGAGAGGAGAAGGGGTAACGGGTTCAGACTGAACCAGGGGAAGTTTAGATGGGATATAAGGAGGATGTTCTCTACTGTGAGGGTGCTGAGGCACTGCAATGGTTGCCCAGGGAAGCTGTGAATGCTCCATCGCTGGCGGTGTTCAAGGCCGGGTTGGACAGAGCCGTGGGTGCCATGGTTTAGTGGGAGGTGTCCCTGCCCATGGAAGTGGATGATCTTCAGGTCCTTTCCAACCCAAACCATCCTGTGATTGTGTGCAGATGTTACTGGAGGTGATGGACACCTTTAGCAGTGAAGCTCTTTCCCTCCAGGTGTTCCTGTGAGCAGCAGAGTCTCCACGAAAATCCAGCAGTTGCTCAACACCTTGAAAAGACCCAAAAGACCCCCCCTGAAGGAGTTCTTTGTGGATGATTTTGAAGAAATTGTGGAAGGTAACAGCCCCAAACAATGGCTTTATTCAGCCTTCGTTATCCCGGTGCTGGAGGTATTTATGCCCCTGGGTTTGAGGTCGCCTCTGGTTCTGTGTTTGCAGCCATCATGAGGTCTGAGACCAGAGCAATATGTGAAGCTCTGGGTGGCTCCTCAGTGCTCAACTCCATACAATCAAACTTCATAAGAAAACCACTTAAATCTGCTTTTAAAACTGGTTCATTTGCTTCAGCAGTGAATTCCCCATTGCCTTTACTGGTGCCTTCATTGCAAACCTAAGGTTGTAGCGTTCCTTTGGGTTACATTCCTCACTGTTGCATTGAATACCTGTGATAGTCCACGTTCGTGGTGCTTTGGGCAGGGAAATGAAAGGAGATGGGGTGGTTAAACCTAAAGAGGAGGAAGGGAAGCGGTTGTTTCCAGCGCATCTTTCCAGCTTCTCTGCCCGCTCCCAAAGGGACAGAGAGAAACTGGAAACATCCTTGAATCTCCTGCAGTTCCACAGCCTGACCCAAATCAGCCCAAGCCCGAGGGACGCCAGATGACACCGGTGAAGGGGGAACCCCTGGGAGTTGTTTGTAACTGGCCTCCTGCCTTGGAAGCAGCCCTGCAGCGCTGGGGAACCACCCAAGCCAAATGTCCCTGTCTGACAGCACTGGATGTTACAGGAAAACCCATTTATACCCTCACGTACGGTGAGTTGAGCACTGCCTTCCATTGCTGACCTGCTCCAAAAGAGGGGCTGCAAGCCAGGGCTGATGCTCTGAGCGTGGCTGCAGATCCTTTCCTGGTTGTTGAGAGCTTTGGAGACCAAAGTGTGACTGGAACAGGGGATGTGACTGTCGGTGGTGGTAGCAGTGGAGCATTGAAGCGCGTGCTCTTGTGTGCTGGGCTGGTGTAGAGCTGTGCCAAGTCTCTCTTCTCTGTGTTCTAGGCAAATTGTGGAGCAGGAGTCTCAAGCTGGCCTACACTCTGCTGAATAAACTGGGGACCAAGAACGAGCCCGTGCTAAAACCTGGAGATAGGGTAATGCTTCTCCCTCTGAAGCAAAAAGAGGGGTTGGGGGGTGTCACTTACCCCGGGCACTGGAATCTTGTCCTTTTAATAGCGAGGCTTAGCCCAGGGACAGGCGATTTGGGAAGGAAACGGTGGTGGGTTTGCAGCCCTGCTGCCTCCTCCGTAAGCGGCTCCTTGGCTCTGCACCTTGAAATGCAGCTGAGGAAGAGGCATTGCCCCTCTTGAGAGGAACCCAGAGGTTTAGGTCCCTGGGGTTTGCTGTGTGAGCATCTTCGGGGAGTGCTGCCATCACTGTGTGCGGCGGTCATGCACGTACCATGCGTTCCGTGGAGCAAAGAGTGGTTGAAGATGGCCCATGAGAGAGGCAGTGGTAGGATGGGGAAGAGCATGAGGTGGTGTGGCTTTCGTCGCTGCAGATGTGAACCGTTGTCCCTTGTATTTCAACTAACACTGTGTTTTTGTCACTTGTAGGTAGCTCTTGTTTATCCCAACAATGACCCTGTCATGTTCATGGTGGCATTTTACGGCTGTCTCCTAGCAGAAGTCGTACCCGTGCCTATAGAGGTACCTCTTACCAGAAAGGTAACGTTGATGGAACATAGAGGAGTGATAGGCTGATGTGGGATGAGACCCAAGTCAGACCATCAGCCTCATAGCAGCTCGGTAGCAGCACAATGAGCAAAACCTTTGGGACCCCAGAAGAGCTGTTTAGAAATGGAAAGCCCTATTGACCAGAGAGCTGTGCTGAGCAGCTGCAGAGGGTCCATCCAGCTCAGTGCTGTCGTCCCCACTCTGTTATTGCACATAACTTACATGGTACACATAATATTGTGATAACATACGGGTGTAGATCATCAGGATGTACATGAGGCACGGATGTGTATTATCAGGTGTATATGATGTGCAGATAATATTGTGCATATACCCTCTGATCACCCATCCTTGGCATCTGCCAGTCTTTGTGCTGGAGACTGAAGGTGCTGTTTCTGAAGACATAAGCAAATTCTTTGCTCAACAAAGTGTTTTCTTTGCCCTTAACCGGAATTCTTTCAATATTACTGCCTAAAACTATAGAACTTCATAAGGGAGCCCAAAGGATACAGGATAATGGCAAAGACATGGCAAGAGGGGTGGCAATGAAATGGTCCCTGGTCTGGTGATACCATGGGAGTCGCAGAGCTTTGCTTTCACTTGTCTGCAGTGTGACAACTGCCATAGCAACCAAACACAAAGTGGAAGCTTCTGCCGGTATTAGCATCTTAGTGAGCAGCCTCATCAGTGGTTTTATCACTATGCATTAGAAATGAGTTCCTGGGTAAGAGAGGTCTCTTTATTTCGGTGTAACTCTATGGTTTGCTATTTTTTGTCTCATGATTCCTCTTTGGAGCATCTGGGCTTCCATTAGTGGAAAGAAATGGGGTGTGCTCGATGCCTGGGTGCTGGGCCATGAGCGCTTGGTTTTGGTGGCTTTCACATCCAATGCATTGTAGTGTTGCCAGTGCAATATTTGATGTGTAAAGAGCTCCATGTGAGAAACACCGAACCTCTCTGCAGTCTGTTCCCAGTGACATAATCATCCCAATGCTGAATAAAATGAGTTCAGGAGAGCACATTTGGTGTGCGGGAGATGCAGGAGCTCTTCAGTGCTGGTTTAGTGTTTGCCTATGGGCTTTTGCTGCTTGTGGGTATGTCTGTGTTTTCACCCAGCAGGCCTTTGTGCTGGATGTTTATCGTGTTCCCAAATGGGCTCTTACCTAAGCTCAGAAGCAGTTGTATTCATCCCTGCCACACAGCGGTCATCATTTCAGTTCCAAACCATTGCCAGACATTGGATGTAGGCAGAGAAGGGCAAACCAAAGGAAGGAGGTTTTGTGGACGTGGGTTGGTTCTTCTTTTAGCTCCTCACGCGATCCAGAATGTTCCATCCAGTGACCAGGGCAGTACCAAACCTTGGGTTTCGGTGAGGGGAAAGTTGACTTTGGTCATCTTGAAACAGGAATGACTTCTTCCCTCTCTTCCCTCAGGATGCTGGTGGTCAGCAGATCGGTTTCCTGCTGGGAAGCTGTGGTATCGCCTTGGCCCTCACCACTGAAGTTTGTCTGAAAGGGCTTCCAAAAACCCAGAATGGAGAAATTGTGCAGTTTAAAGGTCAGATCAGTTGTGTCCTTGCTTCAGGTTGTGCTTTCGCTGTAGCTGAGCTGTCTGAACGTAGTTGTGGGAGGTCTTGAACGCATTCCTGGGAGGCAAAGGGAGCAGCTTCCCTGATAGCATCACGTAACCATTGTGGGGTTTGTGCATGTGGAATGATACAGATGCAATTCCGTGTCTGACGGAATTGCTTTGCTCTGGCAATCACAATGAATCCACCTTTGCGAGGCAGAGCTGTCCTCAGATCCCTTCCGCAGCGCTTGGCAGGTTCAGAAGCCGGTTTCTGACCAATGCAGCAAGCTGTGTTCAGGAATACAGCAGGGATCTTTCCTCAGCAGAGGAAGTACCTTGCTGCCCACTGAGCTCCCTGATGAGAGACGAAATGAACCTTCTGCCTTGGTATTTTGCTTGGGTAACTGAACTTGCACAAACGATGGGGGCTCAGTGTTTTACAGCCTGGAAATCCCTCAGTAGATCCACTGGTATTAATGTACCGCTTGGGTTTGGCTCCTAGGTTGGCCCAGGCTCAAATGGGTTGTGACAGATTCCAAGTATCTCTCCAAATCTCCTAAGGACTGGCAGCCCAACATCTCGGCTGCAGGAGCTGAGCCAGCATACATTGAGGTAAGGATTGAATGGGGAATAGGAAGTAGTTCCCATGAGCTGGATTTAATGCTCTCATCACCAGGGAGAGAATCCTTTCACCTCACTGCCTTTAACTCCTGTTTCGAGCCGCTGAACCAAGCCTCTCATTGAGCACTATAAAGCTTATTTGAGGTTTGAATACCTCTGTGGCCTTGAGCACTGCTCAGAGTGAGCTGGAGAGCACCGATCTGGCTCCAGAAAGCTCTGATGGAGACAGCTGAGCTCTCTGAGCACTTCCTCACCCAGATCTCTGCCGCTGCTTAAGCCAACAGCAACTTGAGTTTCCTGTTCTTCCTATCAGAGCTTGCTTTCGTTCGCACACCTCAATGAGGCCCATTGAGGAGCTGCAGTGATTTGAGGAGTAACAGAATGTGGCTATTCTGAAATGACAATTGCGGCTGCTTTTGTCTCCTCTGCAGTACAAGACAAGCAAAGAGGGCAGTGTTATGGGCGTTACAGTGTCCCGCGTTGCCATGCTGTCTCACTGTCAAGCCCTGTCGCAGGCCTGCAACTACTCTGAAGGTGGGTGATGCCACAGGAACCTCAAAGGAATGAAGGTTCAGCAATGTTAAGTGTTTGCCTCTGTGTTTGAACAGCTGATTCTGAGTAACCAATGCACAACGGCATCTGCTTTCATAAAGGGAGGTTGTAAAAGACACAAGTGCAGATGATTTCTCCCTCAATATAATAATATAATAAGATAATATAATCTCCTTCCCTTTTTATCCAAACTGCCCCAGTGAAAAGGAATAAAAAGTGGGATTTGCATCACATCTCGAAAGTGAACAAGTCCCTTGTGGTGCAGGGAAAGGGGAGCACAATGACTCAAAAGTGGAGCATTCTTCCTCGAGTTCCCTCTCGCTGCACTGCACACCCATTGAAGGGTCTCTCCAACCTTTTGTTCTTGAGAGTGTGTGTAAATACCAAAGCACCTCTTGTGCATTCTTGCGTGTGGCACTTTGGCTGAACCAGAAGTGGAGCTTGGAGATTGCTGGTGGGATTACAGAGGGTTCTGCTGCAGGGTAGGGGTTTAGTCGGGTCTGCCTCATAATGAAGTTGATTTATAGATCCATGAGTGAAACTTCAGAGCTGTGTCATTGTATTAAAAGCAGAGTTTGTCTTTTGGAAGCCAGCACTTCGGTTTCCATCGCTTCTGGGCGTCAGTGCTTGAATGATGCTCTTCAGTCTGTGCCCCTTGCTCATGCTTATTGAGGTTAAGATCCTCTCCGTTCTGCTAATGGACAGTACATGCTGGGGTTTGATTTTCTTGCAGCGTTCTGGGATGGGTCCTCTTGAATTGATGCTCACTTCTGTTCCTTTGCATAAGAAGGAGCTCTGACTAGGAAAACGTATAATGAGACAAACCCGGCTCTTGACAGGTTCGAATGGCAGCTTCGGATTCCAGCATAAATCCAATGCTCACGTGGCACATTTCACTTCAAAGCCTCAACTTTCCCTTTTCAGGTGAAACCATAGTGAATGTTCTGGATTTCAAGAAGGATGCAGGCTTGTGGCACGGCATTCTCACGGTGAGTTGAGCCTGGAAGCACCTTCTGATGCATTTCGTAGCTCTTTATGATTGCAGCATCTGAGGAGATGGTTGAGGACCCTTTACCTATTGAGTCAACCATTTAGAGCTGCAGTTCTCTGGAGGAAGAGTAGGAGCATCCTCAGTCCTAGCAGCTGATGGTGGGGTAGGGGTTGATGTGGACTGAAGGAGGACCCCTGTTCCTGCTCGAGAACGGGGTTTATGAGCCCCTTCCTAAGAATCTCTCCTTCTGCTTTTCAGAATGTAATGAACAAACTGCACACTATCAGTGTGCCCTACTCTGTGATGAAAACCTGCCCGCTCTCCTGGGTGCAGAGAGTTCATGCTCACAAAGGTAACCGAGTGTGTTAACACAGCTTCAGCTGGAAGCTCTCGGGATAAATGGGCAAGGAGCAGTAACATCTCACGTGCTTTACATTCCGATGTCTTCTTCTTCCGTGGCAAATCTCAAGGACCAAAACTCTTAATTCCTTTCTAAACACACACAAGGTCCTAATGCCATGTGAACATCAACAAACTTGATGGAGACCTCGTAACCTGTGTACTTGAAGCCAGTGCCTTTTGTAAGACCAAGGACGTAGTTGAGCACAGCGAGATCTGTTGTTGCCCAGGCTTCATCGCATTCAGATGGTGATAGTGATTTATGCACTTTAGAGGAGGGGCTGTGATAGTGACAGACCCCGGCTCAGGTGGTGGGCCAATGGCCTGTGGGCCACAGCAGATGCTGTTGTAGGTTGGGGCTTGCTGTTACTGCAGGCTCAGTTTGCTTGCTTTAGCGAGTGTGTTCTCATTTGGGAGTGTTGGAGTGCGTATTCATATGACAGTGACTCATGGAAAGCTTTTACTTGTCCTTACATGGGGGTTTCTGTCTTGATTTGCAGCAAAAGTTGCTTTAGTCAAGTGTCGTGACTTGCACTGGGCCATGATGGCCCATCGAGACCAAAGAGACGTCAGTTTGAGTTCTCTGCGCATGCTGATTGTAACCGATGGTGCAAATCCTTGTGAGTAGCCTCATCCTGCTCTTCCCAGGAGGGATTTCTCAGCTCGTTGTCTCGCAGGCTCAAGCTTAACTCCTGTAACCAAACGGTGTCCCCATCCAAGCCGGGAGCAGCCCGGTTGCGCAGCGGACTGCCATGGGTAATGGTGTTAAAGGCTTTCCTGACGGCTGGGTAGCCTTCCCCTCATCCACCGAGTGGGTCACCTTGTCCTAGAAGGAGATCAGACCAGATCAGTCAAGCAGGACCTGCCTTTCCTAAACCCCTTCTGACTGGGCCTGATCCTGTGGTTGTCCTGTATGTGCCCAGTGATGGCACTCAACGTGATGTGCTCCGTAACCTTCCCCTGCACCGAGGTCGGGCTGACAGGCCTCTAGCTCCCCACATCCTCCTTCTTGTAGGTGGGCATCAACTCAAACCATATGAAGTCATAGCAGCGTATTTTCTGTCTTCCCAGGGTCTGTTTCCTCCTGTGATGCCTTCCTGAGCTTGTTTCAGAGCCATGGGCTTAAACCAGAGGCAATTTGCCCGTGTGCCACATCTCCAGAGGCGATGACCATTGCGATACGGAGGTAATGGGCACGCAGCATTGCAGGCTGAAGTTCATTCACGGTTGACTTCAGCGTGTGCTAAGATCCACTGCCACTGTTTGTGCTGAGGTATTGCAGTAGCTGAGATGTCAAGCAGTATCTTGTAAGGTACAAGTGCTTTTTCTCCCCTCTGAGCTGTGTGACAGCTCAGCAACGCCTGTAAGGAGCGTGCCTGCATTTTCCTGCTCTCCGCTGATGAAGCTGAGATCTGAGATTCAATTTGATGGCACTTTGGACAGTCATTTTCATAGCCTGGTTCTGTCCATTGCTGCCTTCTGTGATAAAGAGCCCTGTAGTCATCTGGCCTGGGAGCTGATGTTTCACATGGGGTCAGCTGAAGAGCTGGAAGAAGAACTGTAGTTGCCCAAGAATGGGGTTCCTTATGTATTGGTTAATGTGGCTCTTCCTCCACTGCCATCTCCCAGGTTTAAATTCATTATGAGTAGTTCAGAGACACTGAACTATGCACGTTTGTGTTGCTGTGATGGCTTCATCTGAGCCTGACAGCAGCCTCTGTGCTGATTGAGTGCATTGATTTTGTGTCCCTCAAAGGCCTGGCGTCCCCGGGGCCCCTCTGCCTGGCAGGGCCATCCTGTCCATGAACGGGCTGAGTTTTGGAGTGATTCGGGTCAACACTGAGGACAAAAACTCTGCTCTCACTGTCCAGGATGTTGGCCACGTGATGCCAGGAGGTAAAAATGGGCAGGAATCTCCTGTTACTGTGGATGGGCTGCAATGGTTCTGAAGTCCCACATTCAGGGAGGTTGGGCTGCGGTGGTGGCACTGTTAAACGTGTCAGGGCCTGCATGGGGCAGAGCTTGGGGCCTAAAATCCTTCTGTGATTCATCCTAGGAATGATGTGCATCGTGAAACCTGATGGACCACCTCAGCTCTGCAAGACAGATGAGATTGGTGAGATCTGTGTCAGCTCCAGAGCAGGAGGAATGATGTATTATGGGCTGGCAGGGGTGACAAAGAATACATTTGAGGTGTGTATAGCAGAGTGCATCTTTCTTTCCCTGTTTCCTGTGTAGAATTCATACAGTCAGAGAATGGTTTGGGTTGGAAAGGACCTGAAGCTCATCCAATTCCAACCCCTGCCATGGGCAGGGACACCTCCCACTAAACCATGGCAC
>JANRGW010038011.1:0-47210 GCA_024733675.1 Psilopsiagon aymara | reverse complement strand
CTGGAATAGGTTGCCCAGGGAAGTTGTGAATGCTCCATCGCTGGTGGTGTTCAAGGCCAGGTTGGACATAGCCTTGGGTAGCATGGCTTGGTGTGAGGTGTCCCTGCCCATGGCAGGGGGATTGGAACTGGATGAGCTTAAGATCCTTTCCAACCCTGACTATTCTATGATTCTATGTAAAAGATTCAATTTAATGGAAGTACTAATTTAGGTTCTCTATACCAATTGTCAGGAACTTACAGGAAAACACAACTGAAGCTTGTACCTTAGACAAATGATAATCAAATTATTTTCCTGTCTCTAGGTTATTCTTAAACAAATCCAATTATTTAACTAAATTCTGTTAACAGAATGATTAACATTAATGGCTCTTCCAAATTATCTACTGTGGAAACTTTTATCCTTAAAATAATAAACTTTCTGCTAGTAACATTTAACTATAGTCTGCAATCCTTCCCAAGTGATACTGAGCCAATAACTACATCCAAGCTTCATGCTTTCTCACTGATATTTTTAATCACTCTTTAATTGATATTGAGGAATTTCCTAACATTTAATGTAGTAGCACGGAATACTTTTCACAGGTTTAATTTTGTCGCTTCCATAAATACATCGACTTTAACACAGGATTTCAGAATTTAACTATTATCAAAACAATGAGAAAATTTACAACAGTATGATTTTGTTTCAGAAGGGGAAACTGTCTGAAATAAGGAAGCTTATTAAAAGGGCCAGAAAGGTTAAACAGCAGGAGTCAGGAGGTCTGAGGAGGTCAGTAAGAAAAGGCCCTTCAAAACATTAAAGTTCACATGATAAAAGGAAATAAATAAATCAAAGCTTTTTATGGCAAATGCAAAATAATACAGTGAGGGCATCTGCCCCATCCAAATAAACACCACACACATAGTTTGTCACATCCATTTGGAAACTAGATATATTACAGAACAGGCCATTTAACCACAGGTCAATGCTTCTTTTACAGTGATAAGAGAGTTAGAACAGATAATAATAATGACCCTTGAATGAATCTTTGATGTTAAACTGTCTATTGCGAGCTGAATCAAAGAGTTTAAGAGAACTGTTTCAATTTACATATCTGAAAACTGGTGAGCCCCTGCAGACTAACATCTTGTGCATGTGAACAACAGAAAAACTCTCCCATTCGAGCTTCAGGATGATGCTTCAAGAATTTCATAAACCTGGAAACTGCAGCAGTCACAATACTGCAAAATTTAAACAAAGGCTGCTCTATTTGCCTTGTGCAAGAAGCATAGCAAATACTATCTGATCCAGTGAACACAGAGAATCATCAAAATAACTTTCTATATTAATCAGGAATGGGTTTATTGTTAAATGGCCAAAAGAAGTGAAAGATAACTTGGAGATTGTCAGATAATCTCTGAAGCCAGGGAGCAGATGGCACCACTGCAGTTTTTTCACTCTGTCCTTCAACACAAAAGACATCTCCGTGTTTCAGCATAAAGAAGTTCTACTGTAGCTCCATAGGTACAATTATTTCTGCTGGAATAATTAATATATCCCTATGAAAAATGTTAGTATTCCACTGGAAGTTACTGTGGAGGAAACTATGTCTGGCAATATTCCTCAATTTTCAACTCCTTTTCAATTTCAACCTTTTTCATGGAATTGATCATTGAGTTTACTCTAGAAAAAGCTACTGCTACCTGATGCAATTTTCATATATACTGCTGCCTTTTTCCCCTCAAGAACAATAATCTGGATATTAAAAATCAGTGTACTTATAGCTTATTTAGGTGGAATAATTTGAGGTGGGAGAGACCTCTAGGAAGACAGCTTTCAGATGAGTCATAACTTGTACCTTAGCTGAGCAAAACCTAACATTGCTGTATTGCCAAATAGATTAAATAAGCAAGAAGGAAACCCATGAAAAAGTAGCACATCAATACAGAAACAAACAGAACTGTCCTTTATGAAACCGAGAAAAGCGTGCTGTATTTCAGAGGATATTGATCTCAGGAACGCTGACGGCACAATGTCCTAGAGGCTTTAATTAAAGGAAGGCTTCAATGCAATTGCTGGTCTATTTTTTAAGAATTATAAAAAGAAGCTATAAGCCCATGCATGATGAATTGGAACAACTTCTGATGGATGTAGCATACACTTGTGGATGAAAAGATTTAGCATGAAAACTGTAAAACAGTAAGTCAGATAGAAGTCAGGCTCACAAATATCAGATACAATAATACAGGTTAGATTTATCACCAGCCTCTACCCTCATAATACATCTCCTTTGTCAAGTTTTAGACATGACTACCATTAGTGCAGCCTTGGCCTTGAAATTGTATTAGTAATCAGGCACGATGCTGAGAGTGACAGTCAAAGTTGACTGATTAGAAAGTAAATGCACACAGAGCAGCATGCCCAAACCCAGTGGTTCACTCCTTCTAGCAAGAGAGCTGAAAATAGTTTGCTTAAGGGTAATTCAAAAGAGCTGGCAAAGAAAGATTATGCTGTTAGAAAGATCTGGACCTCTGCATGTTTTTGTGCTTCTGGTTCTTGCTGTGTGCACTCTGCACCCTTAGAGAAATGAGTAATTAATGCCCTGCTTTGGGGATGCCGGTTTTGAGTCACTGTCATCATGTTACTAATCACAGACTCACAAGTGAAACAGCTTGCAGATGCTCCGTACAATTGGGCTTGTGATAGTAAAATAGCTAGGGAAAAACATCCGAAACATCATGTCTATGAAACGGATACAGAATTTTCAACTGAAAGAGGGAAGCGTGGAAAAAAAGTATCACTCAAGGCAGGCAGTAAGGGGAATCTGGAAGCGGAAGGGAAGTTTCACCCATCACTATTGCTACGCCTCATAAGGAAAGACCTAGAACTATCCAAGTAACTGTTCCTGAGTTAGGGGCAAAGAACCCTTGGAAATAGAACTATTTTGTGAAAATACTACATTTAATCTCCATCTTCCCCATCCAAACCATCAAGTGGTGTTAAGATGCTTAAAAAAGGCCTGAGGACTTCCTAGGACAAATTAATTCAGTTTCGTTGCTGAATTTAGTTGTAGCAGGAAAATATGCTCCAATTACAATTAAGCAATTTATTTTTCCTAGTTTATTATTTATGATTTTATTATAAGGCTTACATTTGTAAGTATATAATTGCAATCCATATCCTTCTATCATTCCATCCTATAAAGCAAAACTGTTGAAGTGTTTAACAGTTCACCACTTGGAATTATATTAAAAATGTGCCTGGAATTTGGTTCTTCTACTTTGATCTAAAACTATCACTCAAGTCTTGTACAATGTAATTAAATAAATTAAATCAGCCCCTGGGGACCTTTTGCTCTAAAATGAAATTTCAGATCCAAACACTGCCTGTAACCTTTACTGTAGCCACATCTAGGATGCTACTTGCAACACCACAACTAATCAGATCTTGACAGAAAGGCAGACACTTGCTGATGGAAATCCTCCTTCCTGATATCCCCAAGGATGAATTTACTACATCATGACAGAAACAAATCCTATTCTATCAGAGCCCGTATTTTAAAGAGGGTATTACAAGTTCTGAAGCAAGGCTTCTGGAATAATGCTGCTCATTTATAACACACGGACATCACTCATTCCCTACCCCACTGCTGGACTGCTCAGCTCACTGAAAAAACTTGATATTTCATGACATTTAACATTTTTCTTCTGATTCAGACAACCTAAAAATCAGGCTGATTGTAATGCCCAAGTTAGTACTGACTACTCACAGTCAAGCTAGTACCAGAAAAAGCACAGTTGAAGCGCTAGTATGAAAGGCCAGCTTTAAACATGAATCACTGACTTTGTGAATGAAAACAAATGGGTTTTAATCCTACCTCTCAAAAAATATCGATAAGCATTAACTGAAAAGCAAGAATTAACCGAACAGGCAGTAGTGTATGTGTCATTATGAAAACAGGCTACCAAAATACATGCAAAAATTTATACTCATTGTGAACATAAGCACAATAAAATATTGCCTCAAGACAAACATAAGAACCAGTCACAACAATTTTTTACATGACAGTTGAAAATTCACCTTCTTCTCCCCTCAGTTCATTAATCACAGTGCTCAACAGTAGTGCTACCATAAGCATTTGTGATTTCATCAGTTTGTACACAAAAGTAACGGGCACATGATAACACACCAGCTGAATGTACGCTTGATGCCTTGACTCTTCCCTGTAGAAGTACTTAAGGAGAAGCTCCAACTGAACTCAGATGTAGCACTGGAGCTGGGGCACCACACAGCCCTGAAAGCCAGTTCAGAAAGTTATCTCCAAAAGCAAGGAATAGCTACTATCCACCATTAGCATTTCCTCTGATGGTATTTGCTACTACTGACACATCAGAGTCAATGGCTGTCTGTGGCTATTGATCAAATACATGGTTTTGTATTTGATCTTGATATCATCAGCCACAGAAGTGCAAGAATCAGTATTCTCTGCTCAAGGCTCTGCATACTTCACTTAACATGCTTTTCTTCTCATTAGAATGCCTTTTATACGAATGACATTGAGCAAGAGAACATTCTGCCACCTGAAAAGTTCGCAATCTTGTCCACTGCAATAGGATCCTCATCCCTCCGGGGCAGCCTCCCACCACTCTGCCCCTGCCTGACAATCACCACGCCCATAGACTCTAGCATTAGCAAAACACATGTTGTCAAGGTGCTCCTCTTCAAGGCAGCACAACGACTGCATAAGCATCAGTTGTACTCCTTGAAGCTCTCTATGAGCAAGAGCTGCTTTCTCACCCAAGACCATAACTTATTTTTATGCCAATTAGGCAATAGTTTGAAAAGCACAATAAAGAATCTTTTAGTCAGTGGGACAGCTCCTATGTTCTAAGTACGAAGTACGTTGCTAGACTGAATCTTCAGTGATCATTGTAACTAAAGACAGAATTACCACTAAAAGGATATTGTACAAAAAGAATCCTTATGGAGGTACAAAGAAAGTGTTCTCATGGAGGTATTTTTGTTCTTTCCAGCTACAAAAATAACACATTATCCATCCTGAAACACAAAGGTAACCAAGGAAGTATTATGTCATTTGCAATAGGTTCTCGCTAGAGCAAAGTGTCTTTTATTATTGTGATTATTGTTTAATTTCAGTTACTTCTATATATTTCGGCTTTGAAAGCAAGACCACAGCATCAACACATTGCTGATGAATAACGAGCCTGTAACAACAACAACAAATGAGGAGCTATTAAGAAAACATTAATTCCTCCAGATAAGTATTTTCAAAGGTCACCTCTGCTTTCTCATTTCTCCAAACACGATTCTACCTTGTCCAAAATACCTCAGGCTTCCATCCCATTTATCTAGTTTTGCCAGAGACTAGGAAAAACTATAACGCTACAGTGATTCCATCTCCCCAGCAGATGAATCAATGTCTGAAGAGCATCCCCAATTATAAAAGAAGTATATTCATTAACAATATTCTGCATTTTCAGCCACAACTGAGTTTTATTTTTTCAAACACATATTCCAAAGTATATAATTACAGTGTACTCTTACGGATACCACAGTATATCATCAATGCACCATCTCAAAGTCCCTGCATTGAGGGAAGAGCTATATAAGCATAGATTTGTTGCATTACAGCCAGAAAAGCACATAGTCAGCATGCAGCAAACCAGGAATTTCAGGAAAATGGGTCATTTATGTCATGCATTTAAATAGCAGGAGCCACTCAAAACACTCTTGCCAAATGCTCCAGTTGGATTATGCCAATCACTGTATTGAGCAGTTGGGGGTACAGACAATCTCACTTTGCATCTTACAACAAAAAAACAGCATTTTTTGATCTAGCTCCCTGCTCTTTACAGAGCCAAGCACTGGAAGCAATGACATTTCACCAAAGTGCCAATGAAGCAGGATACTCCAGTATTTGCAGTCTTATCTTTGTAGATATGATTCTATATGACATAACTCACTAGGAATTAAAACCCTGCACAAAATAACTGCTGTTTCTAACTTACAAATCCATTAAATGGGTTAAAAGTGACTTAAACTATTGAGTCTCAGAGGGTGGCTTGTATCTTCCAAGTGATCTTTTACTCACATGGAAACAGCAGGTAACAAGATGCAAAAATGTCTGCATCTGTTCCCCCATTCTCCAGAGGCCTGGTACCTCTGTGCGACTTGACACAAGCTATAACCTCTGTGGATTTCATTTACCCATCTCTAACATGTGAATAACGCTTACCTTCCTCCTGGGAATTGTGTGGAGGCTTAGAATATTAATCCTGGTAAAGCGCTTTGAAATCAGTGAATTGAAACCAGCACAAAGCACCAAGTTTTTACCTTGTGAATCCACTTCTTGCCGTTACTTTTACAAGCTCATACTGAATTAACTATGTTCATTTGAATCAATATAGCTTCTGCAATATCAACTGTGCCTTTTTCAATAATTTAATGAAAAAAGATGGTAAAGGTACAATAAGTTAAACCAATACGTCAGGTTTTTCCACTTACAGATGTAATATGTCCTGTGATACTACATACTGCATATCTCTTGTGCCAGTGCTGGGTTTATCACTTATAATAGCTTCTCCTCCCCAGCCTTCTCTATTTAAATGAACAGTATTTAAGGAGCCTTCTAAAAGCAATAATCTGTTTCATTATGAAAGCCTTCTTTAAAGTGCTTATGAAGTGGCCCTAGTGGATGATTTTCTGTGTTGATATCAAAGAGCTTTTCCTTATATCTTTTTATGCATAAAATACATGAAGCACTTCAATTCTATGCAAGATAAAACATTCCGTTAAAAAAAACCTCAGTAGGTATGGCGAAAAAATGTAAAATATTTTCTAGTTTCTATATAAATTAATGACCTCATAACCGAAGGAACAATAATTAATGCTTTACGAAAACCCTTCTGACGTCCATTAGATATAATACAGTGGCAACCTGACAGGTTTAATCAAAAACGTTAAAAAAAGCACAGAATTCAGGAGTTTTTTATGTTCTGGAGAGAGCTCAAAGGACCAGAAAATCCTTAAGTTCCTTTCACAAGGACTGCTTGTATGATATATCTTTCAAAAAACCCCAACAGAATGTGAAATCATATAAAATCTAATTAAAATACATTGGGAAAATCCACAATTATGCCCAACATTTGCAATACATATATAGGCAACTAGCTAAAACGAAACTTCATGGGCTACGCAAGCATCCAAATGAGCAGATATATTTTCCAAAGCTTATTTAAATGCTGCAGCGCTTTTTTTACTTATATCCCACCTGCTTCTGCCTGCATCTCTCCCAAAATGCTTGTGATGCCTGCAAGAACAGCTCATGAACAAGCGATTTTGCTGCACTCGCATCAGCTAGGCCTTGATCATCACTAAATGATCATCCTTATAAATGGTCATGAAATGTCACCTCTTTGATGTACCCTTACTTCACCTTGATCCCATGAAATTTCCATTCCTGTTCCTTTTTGCTACATGTTAGTCTTAGATAATCCTTTCCAAACGTTGTCTAGATTATAAAAATAAGTAAATATGACTAAATACTACATCATAAAAGGCATTTATCGGTTATGACACCGCATAAGAACCTGGTTGGCTGACAAGAACAACCCCCAGAGTACACAAGCCAGTGCAGAAATGTATTTACAGCAGTGATCGAGGCACTTGGTTGATCAAAATAAGAGACAATCTCCTGCACAAACAAAGGAAGTGGACTGAAGGTTTTTGTACCAGATCTTACTCAATAACCATATATTTTGATCAAGGAATGAATGGCAACTAAATTACATTTTACCACCACTGTCATTCATCATGCTAAAAAATAGCTTTAAAATCCAAATTTGCCTCTATTATCCAAATTTGCCTCTATTGGGAATGTTAAGAAAGAAAAAAGATAAATATCAGAAGCACGCTGATCAGAAACACGAATTTTTGTTACAAACTTCCAAGTTTTGGCATTAGATTTAATAATAATTTGTTAAACAGATTTCTTGAACAAGGAAAGAAAACAATCTAAACCCTCAAATCTCTGAAAACTACGCAGGAAAACATTCATCTAAGTTTGCTGTAATATACTTTAAAAGGAGCCTCAACATAATGGCAGTTAAACCTCTGAAAAGCTACTCCACATTGTTCTATATTGTTTTAGCAGACCCACGGGACTACGTCTTTCTGTATGTTTTAGTGATGCACACAGCTTTGACGACACTTCAATTATCTCAGGCTGAAATTGAATCTGTTAAGAACACTGTAAACCGAATAATCCAATTCCTTTTAATACAGCAGGCTGAATCCCTAAGCCCTAATGAATATTTTTCCTCTTTCATTCCGTCTCCCTAGAGCTAACTAAATTGTTGAGTCAAGAACCCAGCAATTACATATCATTTAAATATTTTCAGTTTATCTGTATCCATCATTTGCAAGTGAGGACATGATTGCAGTAAGTATCCCAACAATGCTATGTAATTTTAATTACCAGAAATCCAACGTGGTAGGTGAAATAATGACATTAATATCTGAAACAATGCATGGAACACGGTTGGCGATATTGGAATAGTAGGAAAACAAGATTTATAATATAGACCATATGTAGGCTTTTATAAACCATGTGTCTTTATGTACTCTGTATTTCATACATAAAAGCTTATATTAAAAAGAACAAAGAGAAACAAACAAGAAAACCCACAAAAATCAGTGCTTAAAACTTTACATTCCTGGTCAGCACACAGTCTCCAACACACTTGAGAGCCTTAAATACAACATATCCTACAAGGATGCTGGAAAGGGAGTCTTCATTAGGGATTATAGCAATAAGACAAGGGGGAATGGGTTCAAACTTAAACAGGGGAAGTTCAGATTGGATATAACGAAGAATTACTTTACTGGGAGGGTGCTGAGGCACTGGAACATGTTGCCCCTCCGAAGTGATGAGTGCTCCAGTGGCAGTGTTCAAGGCCAGGTTGAACAGAGCCTCAGGCAACATAGTCTAGTGCGAGGCATCCCTTCCCCATGGCAGGGGGGTTGGAATCAGATATCCATAAGGTCCTTCCCAACCCAAAACATTCTATGATTCTATAAACGCAGAACTCACTAGTTTTGAGGAGACTTTCCTATTGCTCATTATTCAAAACTTTCATAAAACTCAGCTGGACAAGATAATGAGCAACTGAAAAATAGTAAGACCAAAAAAAAACCCAAAGCTGTGATGAGATCTTTACTTGTGCAGTTAAACAATGTATTTTAAAATAGGGCGAGTTAGTGATCCTGAAATAGTGATCACAACACACAGTGATCTCAATGTTCTTGATGAATGTCAAGACATGACCCAGGTTTCCAAAAATACTGTTATCAAAGTAAATACACATTTAGAAAGTAGTCAGCGTAATCTTCATCAAATGTTATCAATACTTATTTATCTCTAAAAATAAATTATAAACCCCGATAAGTGCCTTTTCAAAATCAAAATGCAGAGCATTTAGAATAGAGTGCATCTGAAGTTACTAAAAAGATGTGATCTCAAAAAGCAGTAGCTTTTAGCTAAAAAATTCCACTCTTTCAAAGTACTTCCCAGTGTTTCAGTGTGAGAAGTAAAAACCAGTAATTTTTAAGGTATGTAGCAATATCTTATGTGGGAGAAAAAGTTGGCCACAAACTCCAGAGAATCAGAATTGGAGAGTGGGAAGGGTGACAGGAACGGGCTCTCTTTACTGTTAATTTTCTACTTCAAAACAGTTACACAGCAGCTTTCCACAAATAATCCGATCAGGAGGATGACAGGACCCACCTGTTACATCAAGCCTGCAATATGCATCCAGAATCAGCTTCTGATTGAAATTCAGCCAGACTCGGTCAATTAAATAGAATCACTCTTGAAATGTCTGTATGGCACTAAACTGGAGAATCCTACAAACTGCTGTGGGATTTCATGTTAGTGCTTGGAATCAAGGTGATTCAGAAGTACAAATCACTCTACTTTCTTTGAAGTCATTAGAGATTGAAGCACGAGCAAACTGCAACATTAATTTTTAAACAAGCAAAGCCTGTTTTGATCAATATTATTACATCGATCAAATTTTTATGATACTTTACATGCCTAAGACAAATTTCCCCATGAAGTAATTCTAATCAATATGAAAACAATTGTTTACAAACCAAACCTAAGTTGGTTGATTCTGTAAGGTCTTCAAGACACTTTGATGCCTTTATCCTTGCACGTTACAAGTACATCTTGCTTCAAAGAAGAGTGAAACTCTTTACTTTTGGCCACTGTATGGCCTATTTCAGTGAGAGATTGATCTTTCCCTGATCTTTTAATTCTATATCATACACACAATAAAAACTTCCATAATACAAACATTATAAACCAGTACAGAGAAATCATTGCCCTCTTCCTCTCAGGCAAAATTGAAGTACTTAGATTTTCATATTTAATGCTGCCATTGGGTAATCTATGTGAATTTCATATCAGTTTAAATGGTCCAATCACTGTGACTAAGAATGCTCTTCTGCAAAAGAATTTGAAAACAAATTAAAACATTTTCTACTCCTTTTTCATTAGTCAATTTAGCAGCTAATCTGATGATACAGCACAGGCAAAACAAAGCGTCACAGCATGGGGGTATTAGTTCCAGGCTTCACACAACTGGAGAACACTGAGGACAGGCAATTATCAGACACAGAGGACAACAGGAGTGCCTTCCTACATGCTCATTAACTCTATTTAGACAAATGAGTAATGTCAGTCATTTCCACAAGGAGGCATGTATAACCTTCCTCAGACATTGTACATCTTCAGGTGCTCTCACTTCTCTATCCAGAGCTAAGTTTTCCTCAAGTCTTGCTTCTTCTTTAAAAATAAAGAACAATATTCTAAACAACTCAATGATTTTTCACAGGACTCTGGTATCTGTTCTGCTTTTATATCATCAGTAATTCTGTGCTTTTCATACTTTAAATAATCTCCTTTCTGCTTAAAACCATCCTCACTGAAGTTACATCAAAGCTCCTCTTCCAGCCAGCTCAGAAACTAATACTAGCTAATTCCAGTTTGCAGTTATTTTCCCATTTTATTTGCAAGTTTTACTCTGCATTTGCTCCAATATCATTCCCTTTGAAACCACCCCTATTGCCACTACAGTATACGAATTTTAGTCATCTCCTTTTAACACTTCAGATGTCCACACTATTTCTGGTAAAACTGCATTGATGCCATCAAGAGCCTTGCGCCTTTTTTGACAAAATTATAATATAGTACAAGAGGATTGTGATTAGAGGTGACTCTGGCCCTGGGCAAACAGGTAACTGGCATTTGCAACTGAGTGCTTAGCAGAAAGTAAGTGTTTTTAAGTATGTGATACCCTGACCATTTGCCCATTCAAGAGGCACATCCATACTTTCCTGAGCATTAACAAACATCTGCATCACAACATTGTTCCCACTGCTTCCATAACCTGACTCTTCATTTCCTCTCTTTCTTCTTCCTTTTGACAGCATCTTAATACCCAACCTGACTCTTGACACCCTAGAGATCACCTATCTCCTATTGCCTGCATTACTCCAGCAGGAAATGTTTGGGTTTGCACAATTCCTGTTTTGTCTACACTTGTAAGGAACCTTGAGACAGCTCTCGAAGTGATGTTCTTTAGGACTATCCACCCCATTTTCATCCTGGTGAAGATAATCAACGTTACCAGAGTTCTCCCAAGTAACTCTGTTTCCCAAGGAATGCATGAAGCAGGATTAAGAGCTCTGTGTTGTCATTTTTTGGATGAGGCTGAAAAATTAATCCCTAGAAATTGATACCCATTAAATAACGCAGGGGATGGGGAGAGCTCTGTATGGGGGTGGTATTCTAGTGAACTAATATTTAGTGTGTCTAACACTTCAGGGTTTATCTGAAACTCAGGACACAAGTTTCCCAGAATAGTCTGCAAGCACTCTGATTTGTCACGTTCAGAACAGAGAGTGCTTTGTAATTGTCACCTTCATCCTGATTCATTTGCAGCCAAATAATGTACAGTTAATACTTGCTTAATTACTGCCACTTAAAATTCTCAGTAAGTGCCCAAGTCGTTCAACCCAGATAGTCAAGTGTTCACAGTAACTCCATAATGGCTTTACCTGAAGCCAGGCATCTGGGATAACTCCTTTTATGACACTCCCCAAACTGCCACTGCTCCATATCAGCCTTGTTCTGCACAGGATCATACAAACATGCAAGCCCATGACTCTTGATTCTAGGGGCCATCAATGCTTATTTCACTTCTATTTGTGTTCATCCTGGAGACATCAAATCCTCATCCAACCTGAAATGTTCCATCTACATAGTTGATTAATGACTCTTTCAAATACATACTTCATCACATACATACTTACATTATGTAATTATATTATGTGCTTTCTTCTTCCCATTGAGACCACGCATAAAACACTGGTAAGACAAATGACACACAATATTGTTATTCTGCTTTAAAATATTTTGAGACAAAAAACCTCCCTTTCAACAGCTCTGTCGCACCTCACAGTGTCACACACCTCAGTTCCTTCTCCAGTTCTTCCAGATTTTCAAAAGACAGGGAGGAGACCTGAGTCCTCCCTATGTGATTCTGAAAATCTTCCCTCTGGGACTTTCGAGCTGACACCACTGGATGTTAAACTGCTTCATCATCAGAAGTGGCACAACGAGCCAAAAAAGCAAGTTTCCTTAGAACTGTCCTCTGGGTGAACTGGTAGAAACCATCCTCAGGGATGAAGACACCATTCAGTCCCATCCAGCACTTGAACTAGGCTGGCTGCTGACCTCCTTCAGCCAGAGACCACGTTCTTCAGTTCCTTTGGCAAAGCTCTGCTATAGCATCACTGTGCAGGAGAAGCAGCCCCTGGAGACACCAGGTTTTCAGTTCTCAGTGAAGTGATTCTTATTTACTGCTGTTTAGAACAGAGAGAATTTGTATCTCTGGCATTACATGGTCCCCCCGTGACTGTCTCCGTACACATATGCTGCAGAATTTCTAGTATCAGATTTATACTTTATTAAAAGCAATACCTTTTTAATGAAACATTAAGTAACATTTAAATTACAAATGTAAGAGGTTTAATAAATTATCATGTCTTAATGTCAAACATATCCTAACTTTTAAGATTGTTACAACTGAAAATCATTTATTTACTTCTGGTTTGAAAAATAAGTAAGAAAAATAGATGGGAATATAGAGCCAATTTGTGCCTGTTAGTTACAGCTATTGAAATATTACAAGAAATTGTTTGGCTGCTGAAGTATCTAAATACACATAACACATGAAATTGGTGACAGCTGGAGAACTGGATAAATGTTTATGTAGTATTTGGAAAATCACTGGAAAGGTCCTGTTGCTTTTCAGGATCAATGACAAGTTATTTGCTACCTCAACCGTGGTGAACTCCAGTTCTGTTCTTGTATTCTGGAATTTGAGTTGTTTCAGATACTTAAGGCTATGTTAGAGAAAGACAATAGCACTTTACCACCAGAAGACAAATTCTCAGATTATGTTTCACAAATCAGATTGAAATGGGAGAAAAAACACCCTAAAGGTTAAAGTCTCCAAATGCAAGTTCTATTTAGCCATGGGGTCTAACAGCACCAAGCTATGGAGGATCACTGTCTTTAAATCAATTCTGATCAATAGGAGCCAGCTGCTGGCCTGTCACTGCGGATAGAGCTGCCTGTCTGATAAGGTCACTGCGTCTGTCAGCGGGGAAACCGCCGCAAAGGCGTCACATCGCTAACTCTCCACACTCCCAGCACTTCTATCTGAGGACAGAGCACCAGGAATTGAGATGCGCAGTGAAGGGATTAGATGAGGATACCCCATTTGACAGCGTTTGTCAAATTATCTTTTATCACCTTTGCAGAGAGATACAAGAAATAAAACTGCTGTATTACCCCTTTAGTCAAAAGACATTTCTAACAATTTTCTCCCGTGGGGAGGTATCATCTTTCCTTCTATTTCCAAACAACATTTTGATGTAATTTCTCACAGACAGTATCATTTTAACGCACACCATACTGTGTATCAGCTATCAGTAAAGTTATTTCCATAATTAAATGTCATCTCTTCGAAAGGGACAGAAATTGCAAGTTCCTGCTGTATCATAACTGGTATTGTACAGACACTTGTAAAATAATCTGTCCTGCTGCTCCAGAAACTCACTCCAGAATGTCAATGATTACACCAAACTACATTACTCCTATCATTTCTGCTACTGTATAAATGAAATACACACATTGAATCACCTTGAGGAAAAAAATCAAGAGAAAGTTAAACACTTCTAAAACCAAGTACTAAACCGAACTGTCTTCTAGGAGGGTTTGAAATACCTCATCTTTTCTTTGGTGTTTTGTTCTTATACACCAAATTATACCAGATTAAACCTGCCACTCTCTTTGTTCAGGTTTTTTTCTGATGGCCTCTCTTAGAATCTTCTTTTTCTTCCCTAGTCCCATAATTAAAAAATAACAGAACTGATAGGACTCAAGTGAAAAGAAATTGATATATCAGGGGGGATTTCCCCTTAAGGTTTAGAGTTAGTAGTCATGTTGTTTAGTAGCTTGAGTAGTAATCTATAATTTACCACAGAACCACTTTAAAATAGTCAAAGATTGTTTGCATGGGACACTTAGTCCATAACTTACATGAGTTACTCAATAAAATTGTTTTCCATTCATGTTCTTTTCTCATTGTTTCAACTATACATTCTGCGACATTAACAAATGTCCTTGCCAGACGTGAAGAAAATAAGAGCTACACTTCACAAGTTCATGAGTGTAATACTATTGCTGAAAAAAAAAAACAGTTTTCTCTGCTTCACTAATACAGAATGTTTTATATGTGTTCCAAATTGCCATATATTTGTTGAACTGTATGATTTTATTAGCAAGGTTGGCACCTTCAATACCAAATGTGTTTGCAGTACAAAATTTCTCTGATTTTCAGGTACTGCAGATTTATTACCTTCATAATAAGTAATAAAACTTGACTGTTAAAATTTAACACACACAAACCAGGCTGTTTTACAGGAAATGTGTCAGCCAGGAAAGGCTGTTCATCGTATGTCCCAATCTCAAAGTTTAAACCCTATTCTATGTTCAGCTGGATTCTCCCTTGATAAGGAAATTAGCCTGTTCTTCAGGAAAACACTTAGAGGGCCTAAATTTGAGCTCCCAGCAGAATACTGGCAAGACAGTTTTTGATTCCTTGGACAAGTAAATCTCTATTTATTAGTTGGAATATATTATCTCCATTTTACATAATAAAATGGTAAGAGACGCATCTTTTTTGACTTGCCTGGGAAAATTATAGCAATGCTTCTGTTAAACTTCAGAATGTTCTTCATTTTTTGACAAAATAATCTGCTACTGGTGGTATTTCATTCCACCAACTTTAAACAAAGCTTAAAATACCTGGGTGAAATGAAGTCCTCCAAGTAAACCAGAAAGTGTTGCAGATCTCTGGCAATCAACAGAAAATCTAATGCATTAATACATCTATATCATTTTATTCATACTCCATTAAAAGAGGTATGATGTGGTCAGAGTTTCTTAATGAAAAGGTATAAAATCAACTCTTTTTATCACTGAACTTCTATAGAATTCCAGAGCCCTGGGATTTGATAACAGAACATCTCAAATTGTTGCCCTGAAGTTTCTCCCAGTTCCAGACAGCAATAGGACAAGGGGGAATGGGTTTAAACTTGAACAGGAGAAGTTCAGCATAGCTCTACGGAAGAAATCCTTTACTGTGAGGGTGGTGAGGCACTGGAATGGACTGCTCAGGGAAGTGGCGAATGCTCCATTCCTGGCAGTGTGCAAGACCAGGTTGGACAGAGCCTTGGGTGACATGGTTTAGTGTGAGGTGTCCCTGCCCATGGCAGGGGGTTGGAACTGGATGGTCTTAAGGTCCTTTCCAACCCTGACTATCCTACGACTCCATCAAAATCCTACATATTGACTCCTTAGGGCTAATCACTTGTTTTACATATAGCATTAGCAGAGATGCAGATGCTCATAAATAAAAGCAGAACGCATAAAACTGGTTATAGTAAGCACTGTCAATACATGCACACACTTCCAAATTTCTCAAGTCCCACATTCTGAATTCCTATTTTAAAGTTTTAAATTACCATTTTTAAATGAACAAAAGACTTTCCACCATTACATCCCTCTAAATTTACAGCTTCCTGAAGAGCTTCTATGCATCCATTAAATTAACAGATAGTCTAAAGAGAGCAGGGTAAAGGGAGAGGAGGTGGTGATTAACAAATTAAGTACCAAGGATATGAAAGAGAGAATGCCTCACTAATATCTCCCTCTAAGCAAAGGCAGACATCATAGGGAAGCACTGGAAGTATGTAGAGCATAAAAGTCACTCAGAGGAATTTATGAAAACTATAGCAGAATATACGATTCTGTTGCTAAATTAGTACAAAGGTTTCCCTTTGATTTTATAGCTTTGAAATGTAAACTCAATTCTAAACAAAGTGGATAATGTGCTGAGGGCTCCACACAGCACAGGTCCGCTGCAGAAAGCACAGGAGACGTACTTGCCACTTGTATGCACTAAGATCTGAAACACGAAAAGCACTTCAAGCTGATTTTTGTTACCAAATGAAGCTTCTGGTTCATACAGTTATGGCCACTGATTTTAGCTGATTTTGCTCAAGTTTCAATTTAACCTTTTATTCCTTTGAAAATAAAATAGCCACTTCCTAATTTGCACACAGATTCACTGTTTCACTCCATATTTTCATTAAACATCAAGGCAATGTAAAGTAGGGATAAAGACAGCATTTTTCTATTTCTGTATAGTTACCACTGACTAGTTCCATTGACCCTGAACAAAATAGACTATTTTCTTTGTTCTTCCATTTCTGCATGGAAAAACAAACAAAAAAAGGAATAATAATGTCATAGTGGTGTTTTGCCCTCAACAAAGAGTTTTAAGTAGCAGTCTTGGGCTACATAATGGTCAGAAGATAGTCAGTACTAGCCAAATGGTCAGTATTAAGATACAGCATCTAACTATAAAGTAAAAAGATGCTTTGACTCCAGTTTATGCTCAGAAAATAATTCTGACAAGCATTTCAGCTCCTCAGTGGGTATTAACCTCAAAAAAAGCTTTTCAGAGGGGAAGCTGCTCTTTTGAGTTGCTTTCCCAATATAGTTCTCTCCACAGGATTGAGAAGTGAAGCGGGAGGTTTTCAAGAAAATGCGTTATTTTCTGCAATACATGAGCAATGAAAAATGCTTTAGCACACACTCAAAGGTGGAGAGATGAGATTCATACACAAAAAGAGCTTAACTTTGACTAACTGGAGAGGTTGGGGATACATAAGATACACAGAGGAGACAGAAATGGAAAAGAAAAGAGTCTTTTCTAGAGACAATAACCTTATTGCCTTACACTAAGCAGGTGTAATCCTGAAACACCGCCTGATAAATCAGCAACTTAATCTTGTTAAAACACTGATGGGATCCTGAAATTTCAGACAGGTTACGGACAAAGCAAGCAGCTTGATCTCAGCCAGACAATCCAAAGGTGGGCAAAACACAGCACTCCATGATGAAGCAGAACACATCTGCAGAAGAGACTGTGCTTCCAATATTACTGAAGGGAATTCTCTCCATACCCTGCCTCTCAGTTTTGCAACGTAAGAGGGGATTTACAAGGTATGAAATGCCAAAGGACACTGGCAATACTGGGTAGATACACGCTACAGCACTGAATGTGACCACAGGTTTAAACTTGCAAGAGGAGGTACCAATATCAACATATCCACAGGAGCAAAAAGCTGCTGTGATTTGGAAAACGTGTGAGAGAACTTGAGGAAAATACGCCAGTGGCTGTCTTACGCAGAACATTGGGCTGGTATAGATAATTATGTCTAAACTAGTGCTGGTTCAAGTTAGATATGGTAAAATCAGACCCAAAAAATCTTTACAGGCTGTGTTGCTGCTCAGATCCTATTTGTAGCACAGGCATATCCTTATTTTACCTTCAATTTGTATTTGGAAAACTAAACATTTGGGATGTCTTTGATACTCACCTTGCTGTATTTATTCAGCAAACAGCTCTGTAGCTTCAACAAAGGATTATTGGAAGATACACAGCACAGCTCTGCTTTAAATTCTGCTTTGTCTTAACTCGATATGCAGAGAACAATAGTATGATATTTCTTGAATGGCTGACACTTACGAGTAGGGGTCTGGCCGGTTTGGGTGACCTTCCTATCTCTCTGGGGTTTGTTCAGGCTGGGTTTTTAAGAGCAACAGCTCTTCTGTGTGGTTTACTTGCTGGGAGAAGGAGATGTCAGCCTGTAATTGGGGTATGGAGCTCGACAAATACAATAGGGACCCTTAACAGCACAGAAACATTTATTTTCTCTAGGGGTAAGTACCTGTGAGTTTTGCTGGTGTTGAGGGGCAAACGAACTGGGACTTTAAACTGTGATCCACAAGAGGTCCTTCCTAGATGGCAAACTGAACAACCTAGAATAATTTGTTTAGACCCAACTAAGCAAACAGACTATAGAAATAGTAATACAATACTTGTTTTCATCTTGGGATGTGGTAACACAAAAAAGTAGCCAACATCTTCAAACACATCAGCAAGACAGACAGCTGTCCTCTGAAAGATAAGGGAGTGTGGGGAGAAGTAAATAGAGTCACTGTTTCCTCTACTTGCCATTTGATGATGAGGAATATTAACCTAAATTAATTTTAGTCCCCTTAAGAGATTTTCAGTACTTACTTAAGGCAGCCAAGTAGCTGTACAATAAAGCAGCTACTGCCAAGCCCATGCAAAGTTTGTGGTTGTTTCACTGAAGGCAGACTCACAGCTAATGGGAGCCTAAACCCAAATATTAGAAGAAAAAACACAAACAAGAAGGAAACGCATCATATATCACTCTTGATTATTCCTTCTGTACATATAAATAGAACAGCACTTACAGGAAACCACCCCGAAACTGGGTCTGCCAGTGTATTAACCTCATGCTGCTTCATACCTAATGGATATAACTAGCTTTTCATGGAAGAATGTTCTCCAAGTTTCCTGCTTTGCATATTCATGTAAGAGAACATTTTATGGGACTTGTTACTTTGGCAGAAGTTTCTGTAATACGTCTCTGGCTAAAAGACAGATCAGTGTCTAACTTTAAGTGTTCGTTGCTTAATACCTCTTCTTCATCTTCATCAGCTTATACTTACCAGGTGAATGACTGATATGGCTTCAGTAGAAAAGTGCTTTTGCAGATTTTTGCTTACCTTTTATTTCAAAAAAAGTTGATGTTGAACAATCAGAATTTTCAGACTGTGGAATGTTGAGGGAAACAGCGTTAGATACGTGGCTACTGAGCTTCAGAACTTGTTTTTTCAAATTCAGGACAATGTATCACGAATTCAGGCCAAGTTTCTTAAACAGAAATCACATCTACTCGGTCTTTGACCAAAGTGATGCCCAAATCAACCAGCTTCTGTCAGGGATTCTGGTGGTGATACCTACCAGACACAAAATGCACAGCACTGTTTGTGAGCAGATTTTTTAGAGTGAAGGACTGATGCAGAAGACATTTTCTCAAGGACACTCCTGACATCCTATGACAGCTCTGAGTATTCCCATCAGAACAAGCTGTCTTGTTCTTACCTGAGCTATTTAATGTGAAATCCTGCTCTGAAAAATGACTGTGCAATGATAAGAACATCTTTCTCCCTTGTGTCCTAAACAGTAACAAAAGTAAGGTGAATAATGACACTACAGTACAGTGTTTTCATGCTGCATAAATCCCCTCCAGATGTTAGCGGTAATACCAATTCTTCATGACCTCATAACAATTTTCATATCTACCCACACCCTTAATGCAATCTTTTAAGCACCCAAAAAATGGGAGAAAGAACTTACTAGAAAAATTATTATACATTTCAGACTGCACACCTCAATATCCCCAAAGTTCTGATCATGGGAATAAGGTACAAGTTCTTTCAGCATTCCTGAGTTTACCCGTATCCTAGTCATGCTATTTGTAATGTGAAGGAGAAGTTACTCATTCTTACCTCCAAGATAAACTGGAAAAATACAATTACAAATTCATCCAACTTAATATCAAGCAATATCTTCACTGCAACCTCCTGTCATATCACATTTACTCATCAGAAAGCCTATTTTAATTTGAGGGAGCTGGCATTGTTATTTCTGCACAACAGTGGGCTGAATCTGCTTGCTAGACAGTGCACAAGAAGTATAAACATAGAAATACTGTTCTGGGCAGCCTGTTCTAGTTAAAAAGCTCTATGATCAGCTCCTGCAGCTGATACCAGAAGCTGCCTTGCCTGCTGCCCTGCCACAAGCAGCTTCTTGAAAGCTATGTTGTAGCTGCTCCTACATCCAGAAAGCTTCACTGTACTCTGAATGTGGCCCTACCCGTGAACAATCTTTCTCCTGCTTTACATTAACACTTGCACGCTTCAGTAGTTAACAGTGGCTTTAGTGGAAGTGAACTACACCAAGAAGAAACACAGCTACAGTACTACTTAAGAGAAACAACAGAGCATTATTTGCACAGGAAGGTTATGTTTCAGCCTAGTTCCCACTGCACAGCTAATAGAGCTAAAAAAGAACTGATCACAATTCCATTTCTTGGAATACTAACTTTTATTATTATTGTTTTTTAACATGAGGAAATTTAAAGGAATGTAAATGAGAGGCAAAAAGCATGAAACCTTATTTTACCATAGAGACCGAGGCAGAAAAGGAGCAAGAAAACACAAGATGTGCAGTTCTGACATATGAGAACGATACACTCAAATCTGAAGCGTGGGGGCTGAGGAAATGCTTAACTTTGTTTATATAGTTCTGGTTTAACTTGCAAATACATTAAAAAAAGAAGGTATTTCTCAGAAACCTCACCTTATAAATGATGCAAACGGAACAAAGCAGAAGAGGAAATGTGAAGATCTTGTTTACAGGAAAAAAAATGGATTTTAAAGAGCCGTTAATCTTTCGTTGCATATCACAAGTCAAGCAATTTGCAACTGAACATGAGAAAACTTGTGTAGGTCACACCTGCTGCTCAACGCGTTGACATTCTTGCCATGTTTCACAAATATACTGTCAAAACTTGAAAGTACAAGACAAATTTATGCACTTCAGTTTTTGTTTGGAGAACTAAAACAAGCCACAATTGATTGCTCATATTCTTTGCCTCATTAATGACTCTCTAATTAGCAAAAACTTATCAGTGTCTGTGGCTGGAGGGTTAGCAGTCAGTGACAGAAATACAGGTGTGAAATAACCCAATTACGATATCAGATGATGTTAATGATTTCACACAAAGAAGTAAGGTCCCATGAAATATCCTCTCAGTTCCTATTACTACCTACTGATGATCACAGGTTTATATCATGAAAAGATTACTATACTTATCTTCTCATTAGGAGTTAATTTCACTTCTTCCTCTTGCCAAACTAATTATAAGGATGTTTTTTTCAGGCTGAAATAAATTAATAGGGCATTTGGACCCCACTCATTTTACTCATGATAAAATAATTAATAAGCGCTTATACATAAAACTCAAAATAGTTGTGTTAACTAATTAGGAACACTAAGGACAATAAAACCTGGAATACACTAGAGGTAATAAGACTCCTTGTAGTGAGTAATAATCATCAGATTTCCCCAACTTGCAGCTGCTTTATGACAAAATTGGAGAAACGAAAGCAAAATAGAGCTATTATAAAAAGAATTCCTTTTAAAAATCTCAGTATCTGTTCCTCCAACTGGAAAATGTCATTTTTTTGCAGTAATAAAGTTAAGCGTTTCCTCAGCCCCCACACTTCAGATTTGAGTGTATCGTTCTTATATGTCAGAACTGCACATCTTGTGTTTTCTTGCTCCTTTTCTGCCTCGGTCTCTATAGTAAAAATAAATGTAGTAACAGCGCACCTCTGAAGTTAGTACTGAAAGCAGAGTTTTATCTGAGTTGTTAATGATTTAGAGGCACTGATTAGCGAGCTGATGAATTTCACTGATAAAATTACATTGGTTTGTTAGAAAAATAAATGGAGAGTATTTTAAAACTCCACAGACATGGTGTAAAAGCAGGAAGACAAAACCTAATACCTAAGTGATATTTATCTCCTTTCGTAGCTCTACCAAGACTATTCCTGTTATACCATATCCACACGCATTGTCCACGTCACTGCACAGTGGTAAATGCACGGTGCTTAAGAGAGTAGGTCTGATTAAAGAATAGCTTATAGGGAATGAGACTATCTTGCCACCAACCAAAACAGTCTGTAAGCACCTAAACTGATCCTATATAGTGTCTAAACTGTCCCTTTTGGTAAACCTCAAGCAAAATTCTTGTGCCTCTCTTCACACTCAAGAAGAAGTTGGATTAATTTTGTGTCTGAGACAGAGCAGCAACTGATATTGTGATCTCATGAAGCTAAAAGCAATAACAAAGGAAGTGTGATAAAGCAGGTGTGTATGGAATCTTGAAAAATGTAAAGAAAATAGACATTTCAGCTTAGACAGACCAAGTGCCTCAGCACAGCACAACTGGAAGTACCAACACTCAACTGGAAAGCGAAACTGTTACCTGACTGGTAGTGGCTACATTGCAATGATGGGCAAACATGCCCAAAGTAAATAGGCTGTATTAAAAACGCAGGATTTTTGAGTTAAAAAGTACCTATTTGCAAATTGTAACTGCTAATTCAACCACATCCAGAAATTACAATGCCTTTCTGCTGCACTACACAAATGGTCAGGTTACTTGAAAAATCCTTCTCCTACCACCCTGCAAGCAGATATTCCCAAAGTTGGGAATACTCCATCCCTGGTGGTGTTCAAGGCCAGTTTGGACAGTGCCTTGGGTGAGATGGTCTAGTGTGAAGCATCCCTGCCCATGGCAGGGGGTTGGAACTGGATGACTTTAAGGTCCTTTCCAACCCTAACTGTTCTATGATTCACCAAGCAAAGGCAAAGCAACTGATTTCTGGGGTCTCAAAGAGGAACACAGATTATTTGAAATCTCAATGCAAATATGTGATCTCAAATGAAGAAAAAAAATAAACACATGTTTTCAAATTAAAAGCTCAAATTGATGTACCAGTTACATTTTCTGGATTGCAGGAGAGTCTGTAAGCATAGCAGACTGTTTTTAACTTGCAGGAGCAAATTCCGATTTATTCAAACATCAGTACCTCCATATAAACTTACAGACATATTCTGGTTTAATTACTCTATTGGAATCAAACCTTTTGTAAGTCTCTTTCAACATAAGTTGTCCAGAGGGTTCTAGATTCATCATCTCTCTGGATTTCAGCTAACACAAAATGTTCCATAGAGGGCTGGTTTGGTTTTGGGGGGTTTGCTTTCCAAAAGGCACCATTCACGTTCATGTATTTTCAGTTTCTTTTTAAGAAAAGCTATGATCACAACTCTGAAGCTCAATCCCCCAAAATGAGCCAAACAACCCCCAAAAAATTCTATCTGTCTTGAAATCATCAGCGCTATTTTCATTGGGGAAAAGTGCCTGATAGCTTTCTTTTTAATCTATCTTTACAAAGCTCTCTGAAGATCAAAGAGGTCTCACTTAGACAGATGCATTTTCATGCCAATGGCTAGCTGAAAGAATAGCCTTCAAGGAAACTGCTCAGTGAATCCCTAAGTAATCAGCCAGAAGAACAGAGCATAAAAAACCTTCAAAAAGGTCAATGGATATGGAAAAAAAAAAACCAACCCCAACCTTAACTTTAAAGGGCTTTTGATTTGGGGGATTTTTTGTTTGTTTAGCTTCACTACCCTGCAGTTAACTGCTAGCTGTGGAATTCAGCCACATTTGGCAGCAATTCCTCTAAAGTAAAGAGATGTGTTAATGAAAGTAACAGCTGCTGAGAAGGAACAAGAAACACGTATAATTCAAATCACTGCACTGTTTCTGCTCAAGATAAAATGCCTTTTGTTTCTTCTTTCTAGCACCACTGCTTAAGCAAATATTTAAAGAACAGCAGCAAAGATCCCTCAGGATATTAAGAAATCAGCTGAGCAGATGATTAACCTCACTATGCATTTAATATAAACAATTGCAGAAAAATATAGTGTTTCATAAGAATCAATTAAAATTGTCTTTTTGTAGTGTAACGAGAACCTAACAAACTAATTCTAATCACATATCCACTATTACAGCCTGATCAGATCTTATTCTTCACTGTCTCATGAGTACTGCACTATCATTTATCCTTGGGAGGCTCACACGGGGTGTTTATCTACATTTCTACATAGGATTTCTGGGTGAGCATTTATATAACACTTGTGTCTTCATTCTCTATGTATCTCAAACTTATCAAGCCAATGGCAATTGTAGTGCATTAATGGCCTGGTCACACACAGTAATTCTGAATCAATTCTGCGTGTGCTACGAAGTTGAACCGAACATGGACAGCTGCCAAAACCTTTCTCTACAAAAACATCATTTCCAAATGGAATTAGAGAACTGTTGCAGTACAACTAAGCATATAGAATGAGCCCATGCCCTTCATATGGGGCCAACAAAACAAATGACATTGAGATCATCCTTAAGAAGCTTATTAGCTTTCATTGCATTGTGCATATATTAGATCTTTATTCCTTAACTGAAATAATTCAGAAGTTTTCATTTCTTTTACATAGTTCTTTGCCCCAAAGTGAGTTCACACAATATGCATGCCTGTGATTGACTCTAAAGCTCTGCTGTGACAAAAGGTGACCTTAAACCTTTGAGACCAGCACAACAAGCACTGCAGTCATACCAGTACATGTCACATGAGCACTCCCAGTTTCCTCCTTCCACTGCCCTTTCTCCATTCAGATGTATCGTGAAGGGTCCAACAGCAAGTTTTTCACTGACACACCAGAATTACTTTTAAAACACTGAAGTAATACCCGCATTATGAGCAGGAGTACTTTTTCTAGCATCATTTAAACTGATAAATGGGAGGAGGCAGCTCTGCAGGATCCCTGACAGCTCTCCTTGAAACTCTGTATGACGGGTTTCGAATGAAGACAAAGTGAAGTGCTTACTGAAAGTGCCTGTGAGTTTTAAGCTGGTTTTTATATAGGCCAAAAGGTACTTTATGAGGTTACAGTTCTTTACAGCAGCCCTAAATTTCAAATAATACTCTATTACAACAGATTTAAGTACAACTTCCTAAGCTTTCCTCAAGAACTTTGAACAATGGTTCTTCGCCCCCCCGTTGCTGCCCATACAAGCTTTTAAGATGAACAAAGCCATGAAGATAATACTCTGATGCATCTGAACCATGTAAACAGTAAACTCCAGGCTTCAGATAAGACACAAGACCTGGCTGTTACAGTAGAACTGAGCCACAGTTATGTCTGGGAGCTTAACCAGAGGGCCAGGTCTCCTTTCCCGCTATCCTATTCAACAAGAACTGTCCGGGGACCACAGCCCTGAAGGAAGGTGACACTGCTGGCTCATATACTCGCTGCATTGACAGCATGTTTCTTGAGACAAAGGATTACATTACTGGGCTCTGAATGTCCCTGGGCACACCACAGTTGCTTGAAAATACAATTTTCTGTGTATTTGTCTAGTCAAAGTATGTGAAACAGTTTGTGCCTGAAGTTTGGAACAAGGCCATGATGTGAGGGGGTTTTGCCTGTTGTATCACACATCTCTGTTGTGTTAGCGATTCGGGGCAAACCAAGTCTTGCACAAGGGACATGAGGAGGAAAAGATTTAAACCAAACCCTACTTATAAGTATTCCTAGGGAAATCCAAGAAACTGTGCACGATGATTCAGAATTAATTACAGAACTATTTATAACACATCACTTTCATCATAAATGCACTCTTACGTTTCAGAATAGACCCAAAGTAAGCATCATGTTCCAGTCAGTGGCAAGATTAGCTTCATGACTGGAATAGCACTCAATTTCAAGTATGATCCACAAAGTATAAACTCTATAGTTATTAGGAAGACAGAAAAACCTAAGTACAATTCAGTGAGTGTTGAAATGAAACCTCTCTATGTATCTAGCATTCAGTACTTCTCTTCTAAAATATTCCTTATATTGAAGATGAGAAACAAGAAAATATTCATTGCCTTCAGAGGTACTTCACTGAATGTGCACTACAGCACTGCGGAACCAGCTGGGCTTCTCCATTTGAAAGAATCTTATCAGGACTAACTGATGTTTTGAGGAAAAAGAACCTGTGCCATATGCATGGTTGACTTTGCTGTTCCCTTTTTAATATCATACATTAACACCAGCTCTGCAAGACAGTTTGCATCCTTGTTCATATGCCAGCAAAGGAAGAAAGAAATTAAAGCAGATGCTTAATGAGTGTTCTCAAGTTCAGCAAGGACATCATTGATATTTATTATACCTTCCAAATCCTGCTCCCGAGCTGTACTGCCTCAGGGGTGTAGCACTTGTTCTTTGACAGACTGGAAGCTGTGAGCTTCAGAGGTGTAACAGGGAAAAAAGTCACCCTAGACTAGCCTGAAGTTTGAAGAAACGAAGGTGGCACTGAGCAGAACCTTTGAGATCCTCTCTTCTGTCTGCTTCTGAAGAGTGCTAGTTTAAAATAATAAAATGCATCCATATACCTCTGCTTTCTCCAGGGTTCTCATTGTGTGTTCGCTGCAGGCCATCCCCCTTTTCCAAGTCACAGTGCCTTCTACTAACTGCATGCCTCAGGCCCTGTGTTAGATCTGTCCTCCTTCCACGATTCACAATCCAAACCCCAACAAAACTTTTTCAGAGCCCAGTACGAACCAGCCGTAGTCACAAAGCTTCTTCTCCCCCAAAATGGAAAGCATTTACCCATTGCATCACGTTTCAACTAAGAACTCAACCTGCAAGAGAGAGACAGCAAGTGTGAGGTAATGAGAAGACCCTAGAGAACAAGCATGGAAGAGCAAATGAAAGCACGTGAGAATGTCAGGGGGACAGAAGTTGTAGCTAGGTTAGAAAAAACCTGGACGGAACTATCTCATTAAATAACTGCTACAGGACAGCTGATCTTTTGGGGATTTCAGAGCATCTTAACCAGGATCGGTCAAATGAGTACATAAAGTGTGATGGGTGGGATGGGAAAAAAAAAGGGGGGGGGGGGGGTGAGAGAGAAATAGCCACAGCTGACTCACAATTCCCAAACCAAGCAAACAACAATCAAGACAACAAAAAACCCATAAGGGAGAAGTTTGTTGGTCCTTCCAGCTTTATTTGCTCCTTCTGAATGCTAATTCTAAGTCTTGAAGGAAAGGATGTCACACACTTGAGCTTGGACAGCAACCCTTCCTGGGCTGGGAGAGAGGGGAGGGTGGTCAGACAGTGGTACAGGTTGCCCAGAGAAGTAGTAATGCTCCATCCCTGGCAGTGTCCAGGGCCAGATAGGACAGAGCCTCTGATGATGCGGTTTACTGCGAGGTGTCCCTGCCTATGACAGGAGGTTGGAACTAGATGAGCTGAAAGGTCCCTTCCAACCCAAACCACTCAGATTCTCTGATTCTACAACCTTTCACTATCTTTTTTCTACATACAAATTCATAATCTCATTCTGATAACACATCCCACCACTCATCTTCCTTAGCATAATACAAGGACTTGAATTACTATTGCCCAGGGGACTTAGCTTGATTCAACTTCTAGTACTCGGCGCTTGTGGCAAGTGCTAAGGCCACTGTCAACTGCCTGACAACTGGCTGGTGCCCTGACAACCAGCACAGCAGCAAAAAGACCAGATCTTAAAACCCGTTGAAGAAGCACAGAAAAATACTCTTGAGAAAGCGGGATGACAGCCTGCTGGTGACTGAACTCAAAGCTGATGACTCACACTTTTCCCCCCTTAGGTTAATTTGTTTTATAGATGTAAAAAAAAAAAACCCAAAAACTGTATTTTGCCAAATGACTCTGATTATTGTGATCCCATTACTGCTGAGTCAGTTGCCAGCTCACAGTCCTTCGCAGATAAGCACAAATAAATAAATCAGGAATACATAAAGCTAATCAAAGCAAGGAAGCATAAAATAGCATGTGAGTGGAATTGACTGTTCTCCCCTAGGAAAACTCTCTGCTGTGGTTTTAGGCAGGCTACAAAACAAAGGAACCTGGGAGTTTTCCATGATGTTCTGTTTTAAAATGGTTCCAACAATGTAAAATATGATTAATCTGAGTTTTTGAAACCTCAAAGCAACATGGGTAAGCTTGTTTGTAAGTGCTATAACAAATTTGACAGTAGTTTGACATTTCAGTTATTTCAAGTTTTAATCAAACCATCTTAATATTTTAAGAGTTCAGCTGCAATGTCATCTTGTCATATCAACATGCATTTCAGACTGTAGATAAGGAAAAATTATTCAACCCTCGGTTCACACACATCTTGGCTTGCTTGATTAAACCTCTTTGTGAAACTTACCCATCTTTTGCCCCATCTCCAGTGAGCATTCCTTTAGTATGCTGGGGAAGAGGACACAGCGAGCCATTAGGGAGCTTAAGGAAAACAGAACAAGACAAAGGAAAAGAAAGCCCCAGCACACAAAACCAAAACTCTAAACCCAGGAGCAACTTCAAACCCATAACTCTCAATGTTCTTAAACCACCATGCAAACATGAACCCCAGAAAGAATATGGCAGTTTTCAGTCTTGGTGTAGGCAATACTTCATTGCATCCAGAAAAAGGCAAGAGAAAAGCACATGCTAAGCAGTAAATCGTGTCATTTCTGAAAGGAACAAAACCCGCTAAGAAATAGTGGCCCAGTAAACATGTCAGATATTTATTTTAGGAGAAAAGGAAGTTAAAAACTGGTATTTCAATTGTGAATTTTAATCTGTCATTGTGTGTGTGTCAACGAGGATGCGCAAACTTTAATTTATGCCACTTCACAGATACAAAAGAAACTATTAAGACTTCGTATTTCCCAGAGAAAGAAGCAAGAAAAACAACACAAGACAGTTCAGTGAAATTAAGCTCCATAAATACATTTTGATGAGGTTTTTTTGACAGGCCCTGAGGCTATGAGGTCACAACAGCCCCATGAAATCGTCAGATAATTCATTTGCACCAACTTGGATCCCTCCAGCTCATTTAAAGTTAACATTTGTTAACTTCCAAATCTATAAAAAGCAAAACCTGTAGAGAACACACCACTGTCATAACAGGTTAGACCGAAGGCCAGGCTGCTTTCAGACCATGCCTGGCTGTGACACTCTTGAGCAGGGACTACAGCTCCCAGGTCCCATAAACATCTCTGTGCCTTGCTGCTGTTACCAGCACTATGATTTTATCTTTAACAACTTATTTACTCTTCTTACCAGCGCTACTGCATGTGCAAGATAAATACCAGTAGGACTAAAGGATGAAGCAATTCTTTTCCCACTTGCCTTTCACCTACAGCTTGAAACTGAATGTCACCACTACCTCCAACATCATCACATGTCTTCTCATAATTCATAAAGGTATTAAATAATAGCCTGAGTCATCCAGATAAATTGTGTATTTCTAGTATTCATACACATTCATAAAGGGTGAGACTCAATGAGAGAGAGTAAACCCGTATGTACCGTTAGTGCATAAAATACTTAGATCTAGAATTTATCACGCTTTCATTACTGTGTATTGATTGGAGTATTTATAAATGGACCAGAATGGAAAGAAAATGCATCCTTATTTATTCAATAGCCATTTGAGTTAAAAAAAAATGAATTCAGATCTTAATTATACACTGCCTTGTCTGAGCTGCATGATGAGACACACATTTCAAACTCACTTGAAGTTTTCCTTCAAACATCTTGTAGCGAAAAAATTCCTTTGTCAGGAATCAAAGGCTTCCCATAGATCAATGAACACAGCACCAAGCTTTTGATTTAGAGATATTTACCTACTTGTTAACAAAGGGAAACAATACAAAGCCCTGATTATCAGAAAAATACAAAACACACAAAGACAGCTTGTTCAGCACAGAAATCAAGCAAGTTCCTTAACGCAAAAGTCTTCTCAGAAAAAAGACCCTTACACCAATTTGCCTCAACACCAATAAAAGCAATAATAATCTAAAGGTCCTAACATCCAGGATCAGTTTTGTCACTCTCCTTGTAAACTGAAATTGTGATATTTTCATCCCACTTCCTGGGAAAACAGAGTAAGATCTTATAATTCATCAAAAAATAACCCAAGACACACATTTCTGTTTCGAATAAAACCAAATCCCAACAGCTGTAGCGCCTGTGCATCCCACTGGGCCAATCTAGTGGACTAAATATATCACATTGATACATGTGATATACAAATGATCTCTCTGATACTTACCTATTTTGTTTATAGAAATCCAAGAATATTCGCCCTCCCTTCCCTCTTACTGCATGTTATGGAGTGGTGGGTAGACCCCAGACAGCAGCTACACACCCACACAGCCACTTGCTCACTCCCCCCCCCAACAGGATGAAGGACAGAGTGAAGAAAAAGTGAGAAAACTCATCAGTGAAGATAAGAACAGTTAATAACTGAAGGGAATGGGGAGAGAGAACAAACAAGTGATGCAAAGACAACCACTCATCGCCTCCCACAAGCAGGCTGATGCCCCCCCACTACATTGGAAAACAAACCCCCCACATTGTTTACATTTGGGGAGTTGGAGGGGATGTTGCTGCTGAGCATTACGTTTTTTGGGATGGAGTGTCCCTCTGGCCAACCCGGTCAGATGTCCTGATTGCATCCACAGCCTCCAGGGAAAGAGACAGCCTATACATTGGGCAAGTGCTGCTCAGCAACAGCCAAAATGCTGGTGGGTTATCAATACTATTTGAGTCACAACTTCACAACACAGCACCATATGGGCTACTACGAAGAAAGTTAACTCCATCCCACCACCTAAAAGGATGGGGCATAAGTTATTAATATATAATACCAAAGTTAAGAATAGATCTGTTTAAAATTCTTCTTCCATCTGCCTTTTCTATAAAAATGTCAGCATTTGATGTGAATTCCACTTGTCATAGCCAAATTTCATGAGAATTCCTTAAATCTGACAAGTCTTATTTTTAAGTAAAATCTTCTGTAATTTCACTAAAAACCTCCAAAGCTAAAAATGCTTTTAAAAGTTCAGGAATTCTTTCTGTTATCCCTCTTGTTTTACTCTTCCCAGCAAATATAGATTACAAATACTAACTTATTTCTGCATCCCAAAGAAATTCTTCCTTATCCCCAGAGTAACCACAGATCTAACATTCATGCAAAAGAAATGTGGACCCTATAGTACTGAGTCAGATACATCATATTCATGTGAAGCCATTAAAAGACATTTACTGTATTTATTTCTGCAAGTATCCAGCATGCCAACACATTTTACAACTTTATGCTCCTATGTGCAGGAAATATATGTAAATGGAGTATCCACTGTGAAATACTCATTTTCTGTACTTCTCTTTTTCTTGGTTGGGGGAAGAGAGAGAAACGAAAGATTCTATCAGGGGTTTGAGAGAGAAATATTACGTATTGTGGATTATCTTGAGGAATTAAAATGTCCCTTGGTTATCATATTCCTAAGCAAAACCTATTACACTCATTCTGCATATATTATGGAAGTTTTAAATCCCTTCAGACATAGAATCAATTAAGCACATCCTTAGAAGATGGTTATACAGGTAACGGAACAATTCATAGGGATGTTTAAAACTTCATTAAGGGGTACAGGTAAATTGTTTTAAGATTTATTTAACTGACTCAGCATTCAAACAATTCAAATACACTGCTAACTAGAATCACGTTAGCTGACTAATCGGTGCTTTCAGAAAAGACCAAAGAAAATATTGGGAAGCGCCCAGTTTTTACACCTCCTTTAGGATTTTCTTACACAGAATCTATAAGCAGACTGAAGGACAAGGCTGTAACCAGTTATAAAACTGCAGCAACTCTAATGTCCTGACACGGAAACAATCAGCATGGGCAGGGAATGCTGGGAGGGGTGTGAAGGACAGGCAGTTAGATACAGACAGCAAGATCCCAAAATCAGGATGAAAATCTGGATCACATGCATGCAAGTGAGAGAGACAGGGTTACTAAGCTGAATTTTGTGATATTAGGTGAATGCAAATAAAATGAGAGTACATCACATTACCTCTAGATATCCCATAGACGATGACAGAAGCGATTAGGTCACAGCTACACACCATATGTCTACTGTCTAAAGCACGAAGTCAAGCAGATAAACAAGACAGCAACAACAAACAAACAAAACCACGTTTGGGGAATGGCAAAATACACGCTTTACAACATAATCCTGCCAAGTAAAAGAGTTCCAGAAAAGTGCCTTCAAAATACAACTGGTGATTCCTTGCTAATACTGAAGAAAAATCAAGCTCTTGACTCTTCTGTGCCTGTTTCAAAAGAGCCAAAATGGCATATTACTAAATAATATCATTTAAATAATTGCATAGATAAAGTGGGTTTGGAAAACAGTCATATTAAACTTCTTTCCAGAATTATAACCAAAAATTATCTTTAATCTGTATATAGAAGTATAAGCACCTTAATCAACCGAAGTACCCTAATCCATAAAGCCAGACATTTACAGAACAATTTCATCAGAGGCTGGCTAGTTTGACAACACTATTGGGTCTTATCGTTAAGTGCTGTAGTGCTTCAAACTTAGCCACTGGTATATGTTAAAACATTTATGAATACACTTTTCTGGCATCCAGTTTAGGATACTTTATTTTTAGGACATTTCATTGGAGACCTTAAATCAGAAGTTCTGTTCAGGTGATAGTTTTTCTTTTCCTCTACCCACTCATTATGGAAGAGTATCTTTTATCAGTACACAATGCATCAATAGTTCTTTTAACCAACTCTCAGTAGTACCATATACTTGGTTTGTAGTTAAATGGGGCTGAATAAATACGTTAGAAAAGACTGATGAAAAAATGAATCTAATGAATCTAATGATTAAGGTAAAATTTGTAATTATTTTTATTGCCTGCAAAAAACATACGTATATGTATATGTATAGTATTACTAATAAAACATACTAAATAATTTTCCTAAGCTACTTTAGCAGTCAGAACAAAAAATATGCTATATGAAGTCCTACAGTTATTTCGCGTATTCTGAGTTCAAATCCCAGGAACAATTTAGATATATACACTCACAATGCCTCAAAATATGTATCTGTTCTTTATGACGTGTATAATGTCAACCCCCTTGCCAAGTAACAGAACATCCTTTTCAGATTAGAAAAGTGCAAGTGGAAGACAAAAGTACTTCTATTTATCTCGAGGTTCTGTACCTGCTCTCAGCAGAGCAGCATCACTGCCTTGCAAAACTTGTGGAAATTATTTGTACCCCCCATAACGTACTGATTACAGAAACTGGGCACAAACTACATGAACACTTGTAAGGATATGTGCTTAATCTGAGTTTTCATTCAAATTAGGTTTACTGTCAAAAAAAAACCAACACAGACTTTCAGTGGCTTTGACCTCAAAAAGTGGTTAATATGCTATTTTCTAAAGAGTTTTTTTCTGGTTCAGCTATTTATTTCGCCATTCCCCAATGTAAAGTGAGTTTATTCTGAGAAATAACAATTTTCTTCTAGGTTCAGAGATAACATATGGCTCATCCGTTACCTATTATATAGTAAATATAATTTTTGTCGAATAAAACTGTACCATAGATCTCTTCATCTTTCGAAAGAATAATTTCACACTTGTCCACTCTAAAATTCTGGCTGAAACAAATTGGAATAATAGCAAAGTTCATCGATATAAAGTTCAAAGCAAGAAGTTACTTTCAGTTGTCTTATATTTACAAATAGTGTTTTGAAACAAAACCAGAACAGCATATCTACACTGATGCCTCCCCTCCTTAGAAGCTAAAACCAAGTCAAGTTTTTAATTTAGCTCTTGAACAATCACACCAATAATGATAACAGATGCACCCTTTATCAAGGCTGAAAAGACATCCTGCTGTGCGTATTCATCAAGAACATGAGGCTATTACAACAGAGATAGTTTAAAACTCTCTAGTCTTGATTACGCGAGTGGAAAGTGAAAAATGTCTCATCCTTCCATACAGCTGGAGCCCTTTTTTGCTGTCTTTCATCCCTTTTAGGGAGAAGTAACATGTATAAAGTAAGACTAGCAGTTAGAGCATAGCCAGAGGGTCAAGCGATGTGATTACTGCGCTCCAGTCAGCACCTGGGAGACATATCTGGAGCACTCAATCCAGCCTCCCATCCCCTTGAACATGAAACACATTGATGAAGTCGAGCTCAACAAATGGAAGGCCACCACAACAGTGGGAAACTGGAGAAAGCACTGTATGGGAAGGGGCTGAGAAAGACGAATTTGTTGTATAAGACTGAAGAGAACGTTCAAATGGTAGGCGATTGCTGTCCTCAACTACCTAATAGCAACTGGTTTGCTGTTGCAAATGTTTTAGACTGTGCCAGGAGGACTAAGCTGCAACACTGGTAAAATTCCTGGAAAAGTCAGATCTGCTGACACAGAGAAATTAGAAAGAGTATACTTAGTATAACTTCGTATAACTTATTAATACTAAACTTAGTATAACTTATTATTTAACTTAATTATAACTTATTAATCAGTAATTAGAAAGAGTATACTTAGTATACTCTTTAGTATACCTAGACTTCAGTATGGTAAAGCAGCTAGACTTAGTCTTTGGAATGGTCCCTCCCAGAACACCAGCTAAATCAACGTTTAGGGGTTTACATCGCCTAATACGGATGAAATGCAGGCACATTTTGTGGGTGCTTTCAGCAGCCACAAAGGTTAATAAACTCTAGCTCTTCAGTGGGATCATTAATAAACAGGGCTTTCTCTCACAGTACAGGAGAAGGTTCTTCAGTTCCTGGCCAAAATTTCATTTGATGGCTCTCTTTATGAAAAGAAAGGCTAACAGTTCCATTTCAGCAACGATAGATGTATTTGACACCAAAAGAAATGAGAGAGGAGTAGTGGAAGACTAAATGTATTCAAAACCCAAACATAATTTTGTCCAGGCTTCTTGGCTCCATTTAGTAAGTATGATGGGAAGAAGTAGAACTCTTATTAATAGCACAGAAAGCAGAGGATCTCTTGAAAAACTACTGCTGGCTGGAGTTAATGACTGCAAATGGAATGTGTCCGGTTGTTTATTGATTATTCCATCGTATTTAAGAATACCCTTACATATAAAGCAGCAGTCTGGAAAGTGATATTGATTTCAGCTTGATAATTACAACCCAAACAGTCCTTTTGTAATACAAAGCTTTATTTAATAAAATATTTACTATCAAGTTCTTTGGGCCATACAGTAAAAATAATTACCACCCATGATCTCTTACAGCAGCAAAAAACGTAGACTCTACCAAAATACTAGTCACTGTCTTCACCACGGCAGAACACAACTATGTATTCCAAGCTTCCTATTCACACTTGGCAAATAAACAGCCTCAATTGTGAGAGATACTTACGAATTCCCTTAAGTTAAAAGGTACTATCAACATATTAAATATTTGCTATTTTAATTCTCACTAGCCTGCACTACATCACCTTAAATACTACTGCACTCAGTACAGTGGGCTAGGCATATAAAACCAAGACAGATACAAAACACAGGTAAACAAACAGTTGATTTATTCCTATCACAAAGTACTTTTTCTCAGAGAACAGTTGGTACTCTAATTAGAACGCACTAAAAAGAATGATTGATAATTCACCTAAATGCTACCTTTTCCTTATCATCATCTGCGTTATGATTAGTTGTAATTAGAGATGACTTTCCATCAATTTAAATAAATCTGCAGCCACTTAATGAAAAATAGTCTGAGAATGTTTCTGTCTCCATTTCTCAGCAGGGAGGGTCAGGAGGCCATTAGAATACTAAATCTGAATGGCCATAAAGCAGCATTCAGGATAAGGAAGGATATTTTATTTTTATCTAGCACACTGACAATGAAATGAAAATACATTCAGTATATTAATTCTCATTCAAAATTGAAAGTAAGTTTAAAATAATGTATTCTAAGATAAGCTGTTCCAGTATAGGATGGATGTCCAGGTCCAAATAATCATTTCCTAGATACTGTCTGTCACAGTTCAGACAAGGTCGGTTACCATGAATCTTTTTGGCAATAAAATAACATTTTTTCACTCAATATATTAAGTATTAATACTCTTTACACAATATAATTAATGTACAATGCCTTGTAAAAGCATAAATTGCTGACACATTTGCTCCAAAGTATATATATTGTCTTCAGAAGCTAAAATCGCTCCCCCCTTTAAACCACTTTTCTCCTTTACTCAGGAATGTAACGCTGCAGAAATAAAGCAAGCAAAAATAGCCAGGACAGCGTTGGTACCACGCTGGTCTGCTCCACCATAGTAGAGAACAAACCAGGTCTGTCTCTGAAACCACACACTGGAGTCAAACATTCTCCTGAGCATCACATCAAGCAAAGAACTGGAGCTTTGTCACTCCGCAAAAGCCTATTCCATACACCGCTGAAACTGAAACTTGAAATCTTTTTTAAAAGGCAACACTATGAAGTCTGTCACTTGCCGTCACCATACGAGTAATTTAACTTTTACCAGAACGTTGCTGGCACCCTGAGTTCTACCTGCAGGAAAAACAGATGCAATTTCTGACAAAGTAATATTTCTAAGTCAGAACGATTTTTCTAAGGTACCTGCATGAAGTAATAGCAGTATGTTTTTATAATATACATCATTCGTTAAAGATCAAATTGGAATGGCATACAAAGTTCCTTCATCTTTTAAATTTGTTCAGTCTATTGACTATTTCACTGATTTATGTACTAGGATGAAATGCTGGTGATGGCTACACAGAGACCTTCGGCTGTGGTAAAAGAAAATCTCCTCACTCTAATGGTTCTACTTGATATTCTATTTAAATCATAGAATGGTTAGGGTTGAAATGGACCTTAAAATCATCTAAGTCCAGCCCTTTGCCATGGGCAGGGACACCTCACACTAGACCATGTTGCCCAAGGCTCTGTCCAACCTGGCCTTGAACGCCTCCAAGGATGGAGCATTTAACACTTTTCGGCGCAACCTGTGCCAGTGCCTCAGCACCCTCACAATAAAGAACTTTGTCCTTATATCTAACCTGAACTTCCCCTGTTTACATTCAAATCCATTACCCCTTGTCCTATCACTACAGTCCCTGATGAAGAGTCCCTGTCCAGCATCCCTGTAGGTCCCCCTTCAGATACTGGAAGCTGCTCTGAGGTCTCCACGCAGCCTTCTCTCCTCCATGCTGAACAGCCCCAACTTTTTACAGGTAGAAATGGGAAACTATGAATCTACAGATTAGAAATGCGCATCAAATATTTTGTAGATAACTGGCACAACAGTATCCATCGTCATTTTATTTCATAAATGCTAATGAGAGTCCTTCAAGAGGAGGTCTGAATGTTGTTTTTATGCTACCAATAGAGTCAAAAGCTACCTGGAGAAGCATTTACCTTTCCAAGGTCTTTATAAATTCTAATATGTTTCAGAACTTATAAAATCACTAAGAGTCTTGCATTTTGCAATGCTTTAGGACTTGAATTAGTACTTTTTAAAGTCACACAGCAAAGTTCATTTAAAACAATACTACATTAATTCTAGTTGCAGTGGTACTTGTTAAATGCCCAGTTAACGAGAAACAAACCAAAATCTATAACCTGTGTGCAGCTTTATTTCACTGCTGACAAATCCAGGCTTTTTTATATATTTGTGCCCAAGCTCAAGAAACCATATCAAAACACACCTCCAAATACTGATGTCTTTTGATCATCTGAGAGCGATCATCTTGAAGTGAAGTATGTACAGGAGATGAGGAAACGCACAAGTGGCATGTCTGTGATTTCAGTTCAGCACTTCAGTCAAGGTGAATTCTCAGTGTGCAGCATCTTTAAAAATCCAGTCACTTACTCAGGCAACTGTATCTCTGTGTTAAATTTAGACAGGCATATATTTATATGAACATTATCATTTATCTCCACAATGCTTCTAAGATGCTGCACACTCTAAATTTTTTAAGCACTACTCCTGTTCCACCTATTATAACAGCCCTGTGTTTTGGATAAAAAAGGACTGCTCTATTTTGTGTTTCCATGTGTTCACACATTACTACACAAATGATCACAGTATCCCTCTAAGATGCCACACCAATCAAGTTCTCATTTCTTAATATGATTACTCTTTGTTAAAAGAGAGGAAAAAAAGGGGATGAAGGAAATAAAAAGTAATTTTAAAAGCTGCAGAGTATACTATTGGATCAGCAATTAAAAACAAGCCCAAAAGACATACAGACTCTTCTCACAGCTCCAAGTAGAGGCCAAAAGGCAGAACACATCTGTCTCTTGCTTTTCAGCTTTTAATGGAGGATTTAATACATATTCTCAGCACAACTGTGTTAGGTGTCTCATATAAGACAGACACAGAAGCAAGCTCATATGATGCAAAGTTACTTAAAGACCAGTACCAGGTCCCCTGACAAAACTTTCAAAGGCACCAGTTCAGGGCAAGGAAGAAGGCAAACCAGCTTCCAACCTCTCTGCTTGTGCACCAACAGTGCAGCTAAGTCATATTTAATCAGCTGTTTTGTACAGCAGGTTTCAGGTACTATGGCAGTACAACAATAAAGAAAAGTTCAGTACACATGGAGCAGTTTCAGCACAGCCTTTATGGTGCGGGGCCAAGAGATATAAAAAGACCCGATTAGCATCTGAAATCACCCTTTCAATATAACAGCCCAACATACAAGCAATCGCTCTACTCTCTTGGTAGTAATTTGGTATCACCTTTGCAACAGCAGTGCAGCTTTGAAACAGCACTTAAAACTTCACTGCTTCCTTGCTAATGCTTATGTCAAGCCATAAAGGTAAAAGTAAGTTCAGACAGAGAAGGGAAAATTCTCTTTGTGAAGAACACAAGCAGAGAGCTGCTTCCACAGCTGCTTTTTGGCTGCAAGTCATTGGAAAAGTCTAAAGACTTCTGCCACAGGTATTTTACTCCTGCTGGGGAGTCAAATGACTCTTTTCTAACTGGTTCTTATGCAACCAGCAGCAATCTTCACATGACTGTGGTGTGTTCCTGTATTAGACAAAACCATCCAGATCAAAGTTCAGAGGTTATTACTTCCAGCTGACTTCTTCTTCCAGTTCAATGCATCCAGTTTAGAACAGGACAAAATCAGTGACCTTATAAATAATTTTATGTATCTTTTTATAATCTGGACTGATCATGTGGAGGTACATCTGGCATTCTCCTAGACAATACATTTTAACGCGCATCTTTATTTTGCCTCATGTCCCGCAAACAAGATAGCATATTAAAATTACTAGAGAGAATCTCTCTGCATGGAATACAGCAGGTATTCCAGCTGTGTTCTGGGCCAGGCATAAACCAGTAACAGTTTGGAACTACAAAGGCAGACTAAGGCAGTGCAGACTTGCTAGTCTGGGAAGTTAACACACATGTTAGGTATTAGAAACTACACAACTCTGAAGGAAAACTCATCTCTAATCCTATATTCAGCTAATAACATTTAAAAATAATTTCAGAGAACCTGATTGCTTGATTGAACAAGTTCATTTTCATTGTTCCTTATCTTGGATTTAACCATAAAAGAACGTATGTTACTATTAAGAGCAGCTCTTGTACCTTGAGGCTTCTATAATTCTCTGAATCACCACCATTCTTTAATATGCCCAACATATATGCCTAAGGCAATACAATATTAAATACCATTTCAAAAGTGTGAGTTTACCGTGTGTATAGCACTCAGCGTCTGCACTAATGTGAACCTTTTACTGAAGAAATCACGTGCTGTATAGATACAAATGATTGGTTTATACAACTGTATTGAGCATCAGTATTCTGGTCATAGTAAGGATAAACAATATTTATTCTGAAAACTTGAAAAGGAAAAGAAGGCGACAGAGAAGCCCAACTGGGAACAAAGATAACAGCGGCACTATGTTGATCTTCCTTCAACTCCCTACAACGAGTAAAAGGTTAATTTTCCTTATTAAAAACGTTAGCTGAGCTGCTGCTGACTCTACCAATGTTTGGATCACATTCCAAGAGTTTAAGAATTACAGTTTACCAATGCTGCCATGGTCTCTGCAGTAACTTTGTGGAGTTTAATGAAACAGACTCAGCTGGTGCATAGAACTTAGTCTTGTTATTTGAATGCAAGGCAGTGCACTGTAATCTGTCTGTTTTCCAATGTATTAGATTAACATTTATCTCTTTAAGCACACAGCTTATCTGTCAAAAAAATCCTCTACAGCGTCTGGAGCTGTGTCTCCAAAGAGAGTGTCCTAGTTCCACACAGACTGTTATTTAGTGTCCCAATTTTCTTCACTTTGATAAAGAATAAATCTATTCAGTTCTGACAAGTTGATTAACAACAATCAGCATATTTTCAGGAAAACAGATCACAGAAAAACTGCAAAACTGCAAATAGATGAGAATGCATCCATTTTTGACATGGCAGAAATGTACATCAATTCCAAATATGAATGGCAGCGATAAAGTCAAAGCAGAACTCAAGTAGAGCTCCTTGTGTAAGAATTACACCTGCTAGCAAGTATTTTCATGCTCCAAATGCATGACTTGAGCCCAAAATTGTTCTCTGAAAGATGAAATAGTTTCTACAGTTTCTAAAGCTTTCATTTCAACATAAGTCTTTCTAACCTTATAACCACAAAAATCATCTCCACAAACTAGGTTGAAGCCGTTTTATCATATCAGCGAGAGTAAGAACCAGGCATTCGTCTTTGCCTTCCCAATTTCTAACCTCTTCTGCCATAATAATGTATAATACAAGTCAACCTATCTTTCCACCAACCAGCAACTATACCTCTCCTCATCCACTTCCCTATGCTTGCTTTTGTTGCTGCTTCGTGAATTATTGGGTCAATTTGGACTTGCTCATTCTCACAAAACTCCACTGCTTTCCAATTAAACCTAGAACAGGATTCAGAAGCTGCACTGCTTCACAATAAATCTGGTTAAAAAGGGTATAGTTTAGCACTTGTGTAAAGAATGGAGTTTCTCCACCCAAAACTGACTATTAAAGATCTGAACTCCTGAATCTGTTATAATCATCTGCCCACAGAGGTATGGTTACAGTACCAGAACGTATACATTTTAACAGTCAAATCATGTAATATTTTATTATTAAGAATGTTATATATTAGATTGCTATATAATACATATCACTGTTATATTAGCACTGCTGTTGTTGAAAAAACAGAATACTCTTAATAATAAACTGAGGGATGTGCAGCCTATGATTTTTGTTTTTGAAATTATATATGTGGACTGAAATTTGGGCTACTGCTGTCAGCTTATATTATGCCATAACTTGTGTGAAAGCTAATGAGAACTTATTTACCATGGCATTCCTGGCTTTAGGTTGAAAAAGCATAGGATTCTGTGACAGGAAAAAAAAAAGATCTTAGGAGGAGCAGATGGAAGTAGGCCCCAGTGTCCTACGCCTTAGGGTTTAACAGTGCTGCTCTGCTGTATCCTGAGAAGGTGGGTAAGCCTTGACTCTCATGACTACATGCAGAGCATTCTTTCATAAAAAGCATTCCAAGAAATTCTGTATTAATTACCGGAATTTCTTGTGCAATAAGCTGTAAGCAAATTTCTGAAACATTCTACCTCTGTGACTTACAGCTCAAATAGTTGTACTTCATCTGACACAGAAACAAAGAGCGAATATACAGAAATAGTCCTTCTTTTAAAACGGGGAATTCCTTGAGGGATTAAATAGACTAATGGCAACAAGGAATACCTGATTTCAAAACTTTCACCTCTGTCCCTGTTACTCAGCAGGAGATAACCTTCTTCAGCAAACCCTTTTTTTCTACCACTCGCATATATTTCCAGGGGTTTAACAGAATATATGTTATGTATTCAAGAACTTCTGCAAAGTGACAGACGGAGATATGACCTGATGACCATTACAAGTACCTCAACTGTTCAAACTGGGGGGGGGGGGGGGCTTTGATTTTGAGGCCAAGCAATGTAAGCTTACTAATAAGCTAAAAAGCTTCCTGTAACCTCCAAACCCAAAGAACAAGACTAATGGCAGAAACAGTATATTTACTTTTCTTTTTTTTTTTTTTTTGCTGCACTGATGACTTCTTTTTCCCTTGAGAGTTGATTGCACAGAATAGTTCTAAGGGAAGAAAGAGAGCATTTGAAGACACTACAAAAAGGCTGATCTAAAGGACTTCAGAATATACTTTGTAATTCACAATGACACTGTCCATAGCATGTATCCTATATTTTGAGTTCCCCTAAAAATCCTATTTGTATTCAGAACACAACACATACCACTCAAGTAATTTAAAGCAATATTATTCAGGTTATCCTTTAAATTATTATAATTAAATATAAAAATATAAATAGGTCAGTTCTACTCTGCTTCTTCACTGACAAATTTTGTAAGCCAGTTTTTATTTGATTATACATAGAAGCTGCATCTCTAACATCAAGACACCCTTTGAATATCAGTGCCATAAACAGGACCCAAAATTCAAAGATAAAAATGAAAAGCTAGTCTGTGAATTTGAGCTGAAAAGCTGGAATCATATGCAATCATAAACCACAACAGAAAGAAGACAGCTTTGCATATTCCTTTGTCTGCATTAAAAAGTCACAAAACAATTTAACCTTGCTGGTAAGCCTTGTTCTTAAATATAATACTAAAATACCCCAGTTGGGTATAAATGAAAATGATACAGCGCAGGTACTGTAATACTGGAATAACGCTATGACACCAAACTGAATGCAAAGTGCTTTATACCTGCCCTTAACCAATGCTACACGTTCTCCATGTGAGTGGTCACCTTAATTCAGTTATAGCTTAGCTGTCACAATTAATACCTTATTCTATAAATTCATGTCATGATATGATGAACTTTATTATGGTTCCTATTAACCTTCTTAATTTCACATCCTCCAAAGCACTTACAAAGAAAAATTTTTTCTGATCACCACATTTCAAAGGAGCAGTCACAACACAGACACCCTACAAAAGCAACTGTGAAAGGACAACAGAACACAATATAAGTAATCTGGCATTTAATTTCCAATCGAAATCACACAGCTCCATAAAACAAGACATAGAACTTGTACAGTATTCAGAGCACTCTTTCACTGGCTTGTTTCCTAAATAAGAGATGAATATTGCCTTAAAAAAAATATATCAAAAAATACTTCATGATTTTTTTAACATGAAAGCAAAAGTAAACTGATATAAATCATCTCAGGTTCAATGATGCCAAAACCCTGCCATAGCCTTGAGGCACAAAAACTGTAATTACTGCTTCAAAGATAAACACAGACTATATGGTCTTACCAGTAACAAATTGAACTATCTTGATCACAAGCAGTTGATGTAAAGTAAAAGTAGTTGCATTAATTGCAACAAGAAAAGCTTCTATAGCTATGTTGGTAATGAGAGTAAGAAAAACACGGGTCCTCTCTGGAGGAAAACAGGAGACCTGCTTACCTGGGACATGGAGAAGGCTGAGGTATTCAATGACCCTTTTGCCTCAGTCCAGCCGCACTGGACATTTGTTTTCCTACTGGGAATCTAAATGGATTTCAGAATATCTCTTAAATCACTAGTAAGAGAATACTCCTTTGAGAAGAAAGGACAAAAAAGGAGCTACGAATGGACACGTTAGCCTTACTACCTCCCACTGTCACTTTACATTCCAGAATTCATTGCTGCTTACAAGCAAGCAGTTGCAAAACCCATATCTATACACAGAAGGGAAATTAGAATCAACACATAAACCAAACTAAAACGGGTCATAAAAAAAGTTATAGGTCAGGTATCCCCATCCTTTATATTTGAAGTAGTAAAGGGCATTGCTAGGAACTCCAAACGAGACAAAGATTGCAAACTGTCACCAGAATTTGGGACAGAGGCAATCCAAGACATGATACAGGAGTTTCTTTGTACAAAAGAAAACAAAACTCCATTGGAGAAGAAACGGGCATTGCAAGCAAGCATTAGATACAACTTCTTGGGTTTTAATCACTTTTATTCCTTTAAGGACTGACTCTCAAACAAGCATTCTTTGTGAAAATGAAGTGACAGTAAGTTACGGCACAGCCAGACCACGCACAGGAATTCCCTTTATCTGACTTTCAGCCGTCTTCGTTGCTATGTTTGTGCTCAAATAGTAATTTCCTGAAGTTCCCTGCTTTCCAGAAAGAAAGAGAATATGAAGAGATGACAATATGAAAGAGGCTTTGAAAAATAAAAATAGCTTTTAGCATGACACAGAAAGAGGATACCCACAAAAATCCCCACCTTGATGTTTTATAGGGCTTTTTATTTTAAGAAGGGTGTAGCATTATCTGTGGAAGATGAGCAGTAAAATCAAGTAGCAATAGAAAGGAGAACACCTGGCTCTGCAAAGAGAGAAGCACATGCTTCTGAAGAACATGTTGTACCGGTTATAGAGAGAGAAAGGAGCAAAGATCATGTCTCAGCGCTGTCAGTTTCCCCAGGATGATGTTTTTCTACTCAGTACATTGCAGATCTGAAGTACTCCAAGGACTAAACTTCCAGAGAGTGGCTTCATATTCTTGGAAAAGGGAAGTAGCTAATCCACAGGACAATGCAGAGCTTAAGAGGTAATTTAATGTTTTGATGAGATTATTAAGGACCAGGAAAAATACATCAGTCTTATTCCACAAGGACAACTCTAACCGTCAGGTTTGAAAACTGTATCTTAAAAAGTCACAATATGTTGAACATAACTAGTGAGATTCCCTTATCCCAAGGGAGAGAGTAAAGTGAAAGAACGACACGAGATGTACAGCTTTCTGATCACTGTGTGATCTCGCTCACAAGTTACAGCATTTCAGAGACAGTATTGAGCCAGCTGTCAGATGGATTGCAAGAGACTTCAAAACCAATACTTTTCCTTTTATTCCTGATCTTCCTTAACTGCCCAATCCAGCCTGCCTGAAAGCTGCCAGGGTGCAGACAGCATTCTGTTAATTTAAGCAGCCTTTTCTCCCTTCACAGCTCCTGAGCAATCCAGTAAGAGCCCTCCCATCACAGCTCCAAGCCTCCTTCATTTTAAAGATAAGTGAACCATTTCAGGTACTTGCTATTTATGCTTAGTTGGTACCAACTGTGCAACCAGAATGAAATTCAGTGGAAAGGTTGATACAAACAAAACCAAATACACAAGGTTCATTTCCATGACCGAGTTATAACTTCCTTCAATATTAAAAGTGAGAAGACAGAATCACTTTAAGGTCAAAGTGTATTGAACACTCTTGAAATTAATAACTATACAGAAACCAGATTTTCTAGCTATTTATCTGCACTTAATAGACTATCACCTTAATTTATCTCATGGTGTCACCTATCATCAACTTTCTGACAATTTATAGTGGAAGAAATTCTTCTAATTATTTTTTTATCTATATAATGTAATTTCTGTTCCTACCCAGGTGTGTTCAGCTGAGCAATATTGCAGTTTAACAGTTTGGGGGTACAAGGTTGGCAGGCACTGCAGTGAGATGCCTGCACCCTGAGCACAATGACAGACACCCTAAGTCTGAACTATTTATACATGCTTGAGAATCCTGTGTGGAAACTACTGACTTGTGTGAATGCAATAGTGTTATCTACATTAATTCTTTGAAATGCTCCTATTTTTTTTATCTTATCTTAGTCATAATGGTACCCTCTGAAGTGATTTATAAAACCCACATGACATTTTAATCATCACTAGCAATGCCTTTCCAATCTGGCAAGAAACCACCCACTCAACAAACAACTCACCTAAAATACACTCATGCAGCACAAAGTACACAGATTCTTTCAAAGCCTCCTCTCTAAGAGCAAGAGTCCCTGGCATGTAGTCTATCAAAATCAAACACTTTCACACCTTTATTATTCCTGTAAGTAACATATAACAAATGCTACATATCAAATATTGACCTTAAATCCAAAGAAGAATGGTATGGAATCATAGAATAGTTAGGGTTGGAAAGCACCTTAAGATCATCTAGGTACAGAGATTCTTACTAGAGACATAAGACTAAGAATTCAAGTTAATTGTCAGTTCCGTCATTAATCTCTAGTTTTGCTTGAGTTGCCTTTTTCCCTCTTTTTTTTCCCCGCATCTAATTTCCACAGACCATTGAAGGATTAGCTCAAGCTTATAAACCATTATAACCAAAAAAGGATTTCTCTACAATCCTGAACTGAAAGGAATTCTTTTGAACATGAGTGTGCTTTTACAGCGTACTTGTTCTGTTGATAGGTCTTTATGTCCCAGTAACAATGAGGAAAGCATTTAAACTGGATTTACTATTTATATTAAGCCTTTTTTATTGCATGTAAAGCGTAACTCCTTGGGGTCCAATGTGGTTTTCTTTCTTACTCAAAGAAAAATAAAATAAATAAAAATATTTGAAAGGTTTAAAGTAGGCAAAAAGCAAACAAAATCCCAAATCAACCAAACTTTGATAAAACATGCAGCAATCAGGATTCTCAAATATAGAGTTTGCCTAAGGTATATTCACAGGCAGATTGTTGTTCCAGCTTGCTTAAACAGGCTGAGAACACTTTTGTCTGAAACTCAACCCACGTCCTTAGAAACATTAGCAGTAGACTACTACTAACGTTAAGGTACAGTTTGTTTTGTAATGATGGCAAAGGAGTAGCTCTTCCATCCACTTCATCAGGAATCTTGGAAGCCACAACCTAAATCTATGCCAAACATCATTTGCATGAAGAATCTTCCTCTAGCTCCAGGTGAAAAGATGAAGCCACACTGTAAAAACAAAAGTCAGCCAGAACTGCAGTTCCTCCTCAGCTAAAAAAAACCAGATTCTACCCAACAGCACAAAACAATGTATGTATCTCATGGTTTCAACCGTAAATCAGCCACACAGTTTGCTACATGGAGAATCGAAAGAATGCAACTCCCACAGGTTGAGATAAGAACAGCTTAGTAACTAAGGTATAACACAAACCAGTACTGCTACCACCAATAATAATAATAACAACAACAGAAATACAAGGGAAAAGAATACAACAGCTCACCACGTATACCCAGCCCAACCAAGCAGTGCACCCCCACCACCCTT
>JANRGW010038010.1:0-16901 GCA_024733675.1 Psilopsiagon aymara | reverse complement strand
AGAGCTCATCTCAGTCTCCCCTCTGGCAGTTAAAGCCATTCCCCTTGGCCTATCCCTTCAGGCCCTTTGCCCTCTCCATGTTTCTTGTTGGCCCCTGGCAAGCTTTTGGCGAATAATACCCTGCTTGGGAAGATCCTGTGCGGTCTCAGAGGGTTTTATGGATGTGAAAAAGATTAAAACCATAAAAAAAAGGGGTGTTATCAGCAGAGAAGACTGAAGAGGGGAGCGGCTCCGAGTCACCCTTTGTTGCAGTCTGATGACAACAAGAACAGATGCTTCCACCAGCACCAGCCCCTTTGCAGGGATCTAGCCCAGCATCAGACACGACTTTGCAGGAAAACATGAGCCCACGGCGACCTGTGTGCTGTATTTTGGGAGTCAGTGCTGTAAGAGCTATTTTTTATTGCAGCCATATGGTGGATGCCTGACTCTCACACTGCTTGTGCTACAGCGAGAAGCTGCGGTGGTTCTGCAGCTCCAGGGTGGTGGGTTTGGCTCCATCACTGCTGCTTTCCTGCCTCTCACAACAACCCCTTCCTGATGCTGTGTCTACACAGGTTTCCCTCGCACGCTGGGGCAAGCCGAGGCGCTGGACAGGATCTGTGAGCTGGACCTGGTCATCAGCTTGAACATTCCCTTTGAGACACTGAAGGATCGCCTGAGTGCCCGCTGGGTCCACCCGGCCAGCGGGAGAGTGTACAACATGGACTTCAACCCCCCTCATGTCCAGGTAGGAGCCTGTAGCATCCCAGTGGTGCCAGCTGGAGCAGCTCACAGAGGGAAAGATGAGAGGAACCTTTTCTGTGTGAGCTGAGATCATAAATAAGCATAGGGGAATAAATCCCAGGTAGTGAGTGCTGAGCAGTGGAGGGCTTTGCCCTCGGGAGCCCGCCTGAAGGGGTTATGCTGAATATTAATTATGAAAATGGGATATGAGCACCCAGAGGTGCTCGATGGATGCAGAACAGGACGAGGCATTTGGCAGCAGTGCATGGGAGGGAGCTGCAGTGATGGGGCTGGGGCCGCATCCCCTCGATGGTGTTTGCCTTCCTGCAGGGTGTTGATGACCTGACGGGTGAGCCACTGGTCCAGAGCGAGGATGACAGACCCGAGGCCGTTGCTGCCAGGCTCAGAAAATACAAAGATGCTGCAAAGCCAGTGATAGAGATGTACAAGTGAGTTGGACCGTGTGGAATAAAGAGCATAAAACCAGGCACAAGCTCTGAGATGCCCCACACTCTGCCCTGCCCATGCAGAGCCATCCCCAAGGCGGAGGTGGAGATGTTGCAGAGAGCAGCTCTGTGCTGTGCAGATCCAGAGTGGTACATGCTGTGCAGTCACCCAGGGCAAGAAATCGGTTTAGGTAAAGTACAGGATGATTGGCAAGAGAGCAGGAGGCTTGGATGGGTCTACTGTGAGCACAGACACGTTTCAGGGCTTGTCCCTTCTGCAGTGCTGGTAGTTTGGGACCAAGTTGGGAGTAGATGGATGCTGTTGGTGGCAATCCACTACTGAAAGGGAGCAAGCACCCAGGAGCATTTATAAAACCAGAAGGGGTCCAGAAGGGGGCAAAGGTGCCCTTGCAGGGGAGGGAGGAGAACTGGGGCCATGAGTCTCCTACTTGCTTCAGCACGTGAATAAATCCTGCTGATTTACATCTATAAAGCACTTTATAAAGTGGTCTTAAGGGGGGTGAGGGTGAGCTGTGTCCTGGGTAATGTGATTATTCGTGGTTATCTGGGTTTGGTTCATCCATGTGTGAGTGCAGCTGGGCTCCTACCAGTGAACACCACTGCTCATCCCCTTCATCCCTGTCCTGTCACCCAAAAAGCCATTAGTGAGCTTCCAGCCTGGCTGGGCTGTCCCCTGCCAATGGCCAACCTGACCTCCAACACCCCTGTCCTCAGGAAGGGTTGGTGGTCACTTCTCCCCCCATCTCTCTTCCAGGAGCAGGGGCATCCTTCACTCCTTCTCGGGCACAGAGACCAACAAGATCTGGCCGTACGTGTACACCCTGCTTTCCAGCAAGATCCCACCCGTCCTCTCGGATGAGGAGAACTAAACAGCTTGTGCAAGGGCCAAGGGTTGATTCCATCATGGATTTGGTTTCCCTCTGCAGTGCTGGGGCTGTGCTCAGATTAGGTGACCATGTGGTATCTTGTCTCCCTTTCCTGGGTGTACTGGGTGACATTGGTGGCTACATGGTTACAGCCAGTATCAGGGTGAAGAGGTTTTTGTTTATAAGGTCAAGTCTTCTGGAGTAAGGTGGGTTTATTCTCTTTGGAGGCTATGAAGCGTTCTTGTCTATGGTCCAAGTGCACACAGAGATCAGGTAATGGTCACACCGGGTTTGCACAGCTTGCCGTGATGTCCCTGCCACCGCCATACAAACCCGAGTTGCTGTTTGAGCCTACAGTGTGCCACCCTGTTGCTCCACAGTGCTGTTTTCTGTAGGGTACTCTCTAGTTGTTTGTGGTTTGTGGGTTTTTTTCCTATAAATTATTTTCTATTAACTTTATTTCTTAGAAAAAGAAAGCTCTACAAAGCAAAACTTAGCCCAGTGGGAACCGGAGAGCAACAAGGGCAATGTGTACACTGCAAAGTTTGGAATGTGGAGATCACATTTCCAGCATTAATACATGTAAAAGAGGGAAAACATTGGAGGGAAAACACACACTTGTGTTTCTTCCATAGAGGGAGAGGCAGTTCCTGTCAGAAGAAGCTGCTGTACAGTTTTCATGCAGTGCTGTGACACTGAGCAGGACCTGTGCTGGGGATGCGTTGCACTCCTTTGTGCTTACCTTGTTTATAGCTTTGAATACGACAAGATACAGTCCTAAGAGTTTCTCCCAAAGATCTATTTCAATGTGTGCTTCAGTTTTGGGGAGAAATCAGGTCATTCCATCTTCTGTGCTGCCTTTGTCCCTGAATTCCCCTGGAGATGGGGTGTTCCCCACGCGATTCCTGCTGCAGCATTCCTGGCAGAAGCAGCTCCTTTGCCACAAACCCCAGAGGGATGAGGGCCTTCCCTTCCTCAGGACACGTGCTGGGGCTGCTGAGAGCTGTGCCCAGGCATTTCCCACCATTGACAGCATCTTCTGAGTGTGTTGCTCCTCTTCTCTCATGTGCAGGAGCTTTGTGGCTGGATGGGACGGCTTGTCTTGGCTGGAAGTACTGTGACCCTCCTTGGTGGTAGGACTGCAGTACCGAAGCAATGGGGATGCTCTTTTCGTCTCCTCAAGTTGCCTTATTTTATAGACTATATATTTAAATCAAAATAAAGCAAGATATGTATTTTTAAAGGTTAAAAAAGAAAAAAAAAGCTGAATTTTAGTGTCAGTTTTGGGGAATCCTGCAGGAAGCTGCAGTCTGCCATGGGTGGCTCAGCAGGAGGGCAGGAAACCTGTCACTCCACAGCACCCATTTGATGAATTAGAGCAGCCCAGGCAAATTGTAATTGCTGAAGCGTCACTATTCCTATTTTTTGTTTGGAGAGTGGCCCCATGGCAGGGGGAGCCAAATTGCTTTTTTAGGGATGCATAGGTGAAACCTCAGCACATCCCTGCATGGCTTTTATCCTCACCGAGCCACCCACATCCTCATGCTGTTGGAGGAGCCCCTGATGTTTGCCCTCTCTGACAGAGGCAGCTTTGCCCTGGTGCTCTCCTGAAGCCATCAGGTGTCTGCTCAATGGGATTTCTGCCTCTCATTGCCTGCCTGTGGGCGATGGTACAGGTGAGGCTCTGCATCCCGCTCTGGATGGGGTCAGTGGGAGCAGAGGGACCATCGTGTTTCACTGTTGTCCCTGTGGCCTTTCCATTCCCCTGCCGCTCCTGGGCTGGGATGACACAAATCTTCCCCCCTGCGATGGAATCCCATTTAAGCAGGATTTTCCCATGACCCTCAGATGAGGTCTGGGCTTTTTTTAAACACAAATCTGGAGAGGGCCAAAACGTGTTTTCTTTTGAAGTGTTGGCCATGAGGGGAGGAGATGATGCTGGGGAGGGGATTTTGGGCTATAAAAGCAGCCTGGCCACGTCAGGCAGCTCTGCCAGGGCCAAGTGCTGGGCAGGGCGGCTGCTCCCTGCTTTTCCTTGCCCTTGCATCTCATCCATCCCTGCTGCAAAGTGCCTCCTGCAGAGAGGCCAAGCCATGCAGCGCCCGGCAGCAGGACAGGGCTCCAGGAGAGCTGCCCGAGTGCTTGCTTTAAAGCCTTTGAGTCCTACAGGAGGTGTAAATCCCATGACTGTGCATGCATTGAGCCTTTGGGATAGAGTTTTTCTACAAGAGTCGTTCTATGGTGCATTTTCATAGACCAAATACCAGCAGGGACTCGTGTCCCTTGTCTTTCCTCGCCGCCGCGCTCCCCTTTGGTACCTTACTGTGAACCTCACGCCTTTTGTAAAGCGATGGCGATTTTGTACTGACCCAGGATACTGTGTGTGTGTGGTGGGGGGGTCTCCCTGCGTGCGGGGCTCTGCTGGCATGTCACGCTGAGTCTTCTTCCTGCAGTTTTTTCCCGGTGAATCGCTGCAGCTGTGTTACTGCTCAAAGATGTAAATAAATCTCTTCTCCTGCTTATCCCTGTGCTGCCCGTGTCTGTGTGTGAGTTATGCCCAGTGTCTGCTGGAAGCCAAGCTTTGCGTGAGCCTTTGCCCTGCTCTGAGGCTGTTTCTTTATACAAGACAAGGAGGAAGAGGAGGAAGAAGCAGAATGAGAGCCTCCCCACTTGAAGACAGGAGACAATCCATCAGTAAATGGGGTCCCCCAGGTTTTGGGCTTGGGCACATCACTATTTGGGTCCTGACATACAGCCAACTCCTTTATTTGATATAACCCAAAATAACAGTTAAAAAGCCAATTCTGATAGTGCAGATGAAGTGAGTTTCTCTTTCTCTCCCACCCTTCTTGCACATAAAGTGGGTTTTACGTTCCTAGTTAACTTCCCCAATAAAAGTAATGGAGAGGCTCTGGCTATTGCCTGTGCCCCATGGAATCCATCACATTATTTGGTTGCAGGGATTAAAAGCCATAAAATGAGGTGCCTCCCCCCATCACTATCCATTTCCATACCCAGTTGTTTTGTCTTCCCACAGAGAAGCTCAGGGACCTTTGTCCCCTGTTCAGAACAAGCAGAGACTCAGAAATGATTACAAGAAATAACCGTGGGGTGATAAAGAGCAAACCCAGAGCCTGGGAGGTGAGGAAGCAGGGGCACAGTGAGGGTGACGCTGGGGTTCAGGGTCACGGCAATCCGGAGGCCAAGGAGGGATGTGTTGACTCCGTGCATGATTTGGGCTGTAATGCCTCTGTGCAACTCTGGCTGAGGGTGCAAGGGCAGATAAATACAAGTGAGGAAAAGAACTGCTGTGTAAGCCAGAAAAAGAACTCAGTCTATAAACAGAAGATTGAAGGTCAAAAAGCAGAGGAATCTGTGAGGAATGTGAAAACCCAGCTGAGACCAAAGCCTTGGCTCTTCCCCAAGTGCTGCCCAGGGAGCAGGGGGGAGACAAGGGTTGGTGTCCACATCCCTATGTCCTGACCTGTGGCATATAGGAGGGATGCTGACAAGAAACACGGAGGGCCAGGCCAAGGGGAATGGCTTTAACCTGCCAGAGGGGAGACTGAGATGAGCTCTGAGGCAGAAGTTCCATCGGATTCTATGGATTCTATAATTCTATTAAGGGGTCGATAGCACACAATGTATAGAGATAGCAGAAAAAGGTGAGAATTTTAATGCAATCAGTGTTGTTCTGAAATGAAAAGAAGTATTTCGCAGCCCCAGAGGAACAAGCTGCTTTTTTGGTGGTGTGGCTGTCCCTGGCCATGACAGGTTTGAGTGCATGTCCCTTGCAGCAGGGGAGAAGCCCCTAATTTCATGGAGTCATAGACTCACAGCCTGGTTTGTGTTGAAGGAACCTTAAATCTCCTCCAGCTCCAACCCCTGCCACGGGCAGGGACACCTTCCATAGAGCAGTTGCTCCAAGCCCCTGTGTCCAACCTGGCCTTGAGCACTGCAGGGATGGGGCAGCCACAGCTCCTCTGGGCACCCTGTGCCAGTGCTCAGCACCCTCACAGGGAAGAGCTTCTTCACACAAGGCTCGTAGGATCTCACTCCTTATTTGCTGTTGTGCTCCGCTGCTGTTTTACAGCCCGGTTGCTTTAAATCATCCTTTTGCATACCTGTCCCTGGGGATCTGTACCTTGAGCTCCTCTGTTGTTTCCCCATCAGTCCCTATGCTGCTCTGCTTCCCCTGGGTGTTGTGCAGTGATTAAAGCTTCTGGGATGCTCAGATACAGTGGGGATAAGGGATACCCAAGGAAGATAGCTGGAATTATCAATGACTGCTTGGAAGAAATGGAACTGTTAGTTTGCAACCCCATCACATCTGTAGTTATAAATAATACATGTAATAGTTGATAGTATAACATATTGGTATTATAGTAATCTGCTGAGATAAAGGTTTGAGGGCAGTTAATAGCATCTTGATAGTGTCAGCTAGTAATGGGGATCCAGGGCAGTGCCTCAAGCAGCACATTGCCCCATTCCCTGCCCTATGACATGCCACATCCCCACTGACTCCGTCCAAAGGTTTTCACCTTCTCCAAAAAGCAAAAAATCAAGGGAAAAAAAAGGACTAAATATAGAAGATGGGTTCGTTTTGCGCTGGATGGCTCAGCCCTGCAGACTCCAGATCCCACTCCATGCCACATTTTAGAAGATGTGATATGTCTGCCTCCATCCTCATCCTTCCTGAGTCTCTGTAATCCCAAATATAACCGGGCAGGGCCCGGGGCAGCGCGCACATCCCAGGCAGCAGCGCCTCAGCCCATGGCCACCGTCGCTGTCATCGTCGTCTTCGCCCCGTGACCCGGGACCGCCGCCGGATGAGGAGCGGGGGGGCGGCGTGCGGGAGCGCAGCCGGGATCCCGCCGCAGGAGCCGGGAGCCGAGGATGCACGCAGCTGAAAAGGGAGGTAAGGAAAGCTTGGCCATGAGCGGGATGCGATGGAAGAGCAGCGAGCCGGCGGCGGGGGCACCATCAACCGGGGGACCTTGTTTACGGCACATTTGTGCTGAGTAATCATTGGGAGCGCACGCTGGGATCCTGCAGCTCGGGAAAAATCCTGCTTTAGAGCCCTGTTGTGTAATGGGTTTGAGGGTTTGCACTGCAAACGGCTTCTCTCGGCAGGGCAGCACGGTGGGCAAGCCGAGGGGCTGGAATTCGGCAAGCTCTACCTGGGCACGGCGTGTTGAATAACCTCCCTCCTGCTCTGGGTACCCCAAAACGAGCATCTCTTCTTGCCATCCTGGCAGAGCTGTTTGTGCATTTTAGGATGGTGAAAGCCATTTGGCATATTACTTTCAATGAATCAAAATGAAGTGATTTTCTGGCTTTAAATAACAGTTGTAGCCTGTATGTGAACATAGCTGTACTTCCTACCAGAGGGGTAACAGGGGTATATAAATGCTGCTATGAATTACTGATGTCCAGCCTCTCACAGCGCATCCACTGTGAAGCTGACCTTCAACCCCCCCATTTTTTTATGCTGACACAAACACAGAGCTGCATTCCCTTGAAAAACACTGCTTTAAGCCAAAAAAAGAGTAAAACCACACAGCTGTGTGCATACATCATTGCTTTTGCTTTGGTCTTTCTGAGGGAGCTCCGGCTGGGGTGTTCAGGGTGGGGGAAGCAGGGATGGGGCTGCTCCCTATGGCACCGCTGCTCCAGGTAGATGTTTATCCCCCTCGGCATCACCTTGGGAGCACTGTGACTTTAAATCAGAACATATTTGATGTCTCACTGATGTATTTGTGGCTGTTGTTACTATAGTCTTATTTTGGATACTGCCAAGGAGAGGAGAGGGAGGAGGAGGAGGAGAAGGGCGAGGAATATCTTGGACAGGCCCCAGGTCCACAAAGTACGGACTTCATTCACCTTCTGCATCTGGACCAGGGCCTCCATCTTCTGCTGTCCCTTCAGCTGCAGATTTCTCTTAGTCATAGCCCTCCCCGAGAACAAAATATAGATGAAAACTCAGCGTACCAAGGAATTCAGATGGCACAGGCAGCAGGAAGGCAAGCCGGGCTGCACTATATTTAGCTGCCTGTCACACAGCCGGCTTGTTTATGGTCCCAGAAACGCTCCCAGCAGATAGATGCAGCATTTTGGAGTGGCTGAAGCCTTTAAGGAGGAACCGCATCTTGTCCTTGGGAGCCAGGTTTTCCCTGCGCACTGCCAGCAGCGTTAAGCGCCAGCGTTTAATTGCTGACCCGACTAATCCACTGCGGATTAATGCCGGGGCCTCCCGCTGCACCCGCAGCCGCGAGCCCGCAGAGCTGGATTTTGGGGCAGGATTTGCTAAAATCCATCCCGCTTCACTGCAAAAATGTGGTTGGCAGCCCAGGGGCTGTGTGGGAAAGGGAAGTGCTGGACCGTAGTGATGGAGAGTTTGGTACCCAGATGTGCCATGCAGGTTTTGGGGTCAAAATTGGGGTATTGCTTGGTGCTGACAAGCAGGGTTGTGTTTTATCTCACCTCCAGCTCTGCTCAGGTGGCTGAAGTTCCCTTTGCAAAGGCAGTTAGCATCATTAGCACATGAGGGACAGAATCAGGTTTCAGTTGGAATGGACCTTAAAGATGGTCTAGTCCAACCCTCTGCCATGGGGTATGTATGTGATATATAGCAAAGGATATAATGCAAGCATCTAGTTAAAGATCTAGTTGAACCCCGATCTAGTTGATGTCCCTGATCATTGCAGGGGGCTCGGATTAGATGATCTTTAAGGTCCCTTCCAACCCAAGCTATTCTATGATTCTATGATCTATAATGAACATCCAGACCCAAAGGGGTGGCTGCTCCTCCTGTGGGATGCTTCGGAAATGGGGAAACACCAGAAACCATTGTGGAGCTTCTCATGTGGGTCTGAGCTTTGCTGGATGTGGATTTGGGGGATCATGGTGTGGAAATCCCAGCTGTGCCTGTACCGGATTGAGATACAGTCATTTCCATCCACCGTGAAAATTGGATTATAGATGCTTCTTCAGGGTGGATAAAGCAGCCACAGGAAGCTCTCAATATGAAAATGCTCTAAATATTACTTTTCATTCTTAATATTGAATTAGAAATAGCATTTTATGAAGTCTTAATGGTAGCTTACATTACAATAGTATACGAGGCCCTGTTTTGACTGGCACTGTAAGCAACATACAGATTTCTTTCTCTTGAGTAAGTTCTTGTCTTCAGTAACCAGAAGAGGATGGGAAATGACAACACTTCCATCCCTGAATCCTGGCTGGGAAGCAGAGAGGTGGAGAAACCACATGTGCAGAACAATGCAGGGAGACTGAGGCGAGGGCAGGATTTTCTCCCACCCCTCTGAAATGGGGGGTTTGCAATGCAGGAAACTTTGTGAAGTTTATTCCCTTTCCCAGACCATGTTCTGAAGGGATACAACCCCCCCAAATGCTCAATTTCCTTTTCCAAGGAATAGTTTACATGGAAAACTTTCAAGGGGTTGGATGCAGGCAGGCTTTGCCTCTGCCCACATTTACTCCCAGCTTTTGTTTTGCACGCAACAGATTTCAGGAGGTGTTTAAACTGAAGCCATCCACATCAGATTCCCAACCTGGGAGCCACAAGGCATCGGTATCTTAAAGCCACGGGGTACAGAGCAGCTCCTGCAGTATGGCTGCGTGAATGTACCTGGAGATAAAATTTCCTGCTCTCAGTCGTGTTGAAAACCTGAGCTGGGTCTGCGGGGAGCCATCGAGGGGGAACCACCAGCGCTGTTTGAGAGCATCCCATAGTGTGGAGCAGCTCCCGCTGAACCCATACAGCAGTGCTGGAGGCATTGCCAGGGGAGGAAGATTGCTTTGAGTCCTTTCTGCTGAATCTAGCTTCATTGGAATAGAATCATAGAATCTCAGAATGGTTTGGGTGGGAAAGGACCTTCAGTTCACCCAGTTCCAACCCCCTGCCATGGGCAGGGACACCAGGTTGCTCAAGGCCCTGATGTTCATGAAGCTTTTCTATTGCTTGGTGTCCTGTTGGCATCCCAGCAATGTATTCCACAAGAATGCTGATTCAGTTAGTGTTGTAGGAGACACTGAAGTGGGGTTTGCTGCCTTTCATGGTGTATAGGGGTCACAAGGAGAAGGATGAGGGCATCATACCCAGCCTTGCTCCATGCCTTGCTTGTAAAGCCACTGAGGACCAGACTTCTGGCTCCTATACTGCTGAATTTACAGCCTGCATCCACGAGGATCTGTTGCAAGCTATTCCCATGCCGATGCAACTGGGTGACTCTCCCCTTGAATCACATCCAAGCCATTCTTCCAAAACTGCAGAGCACCACACGCATTGAAAGCAGCATCGTGGGAGAGAGCAGATGCAGCCTTGGAGAGACTGCTTCAGTATTACTTTGGAAAGGATGAGCAGTTATAACCTGAACTGCATCAGCTGGGTGTGATACAGGGCCTGTAAGTCAGGAGATGCTGCAAGCTGAGAGAGACATCATATTTTAATGCTTTATATAGCAGCCAGAACAACAAAGCTCTAATAATGTATTTTTTCCTATTAGTATTAGATAAAAAATATGCTGCCCAAGTCTGTAAGAAGATAGAACCACTTTAATGGGGATGTGGTGGGTTTCTGGCTAACCTTCTGACTCATCTCTATCGTCTTAACCTTTGTCACCAGACCTCACTTACACATCCACCCAAGAGAAACCATCACTTTGAAGCTCCGAGTGAGGATATTCATCCCCTGGCCCACCCCCCAAGGAAGCCTTCATCCCATACATCCTAAAATGAAGTAGCAATAGGAGTGGATGAGGTGAGCAACAGCCATCAGCATGGGCTGGCAGTGCCAGTGTAATTTCCCTTCTGTTTTCATGGGAAGACTCAGTGTGTGGAGGGGTCCTTGGTTGGAGCTCCCTGACTGTTTTCATTGTAGTATCTGCTGCTGGAGTCTGACCCTGAGCGCATCAGCAGTAGCTGAAGCTGCCCTGCAATGACTCCCTTGTGTCATTTTCCTCCTTGTCCTTGCCACCGGCCGTTTTCCCAATGCAGACAATCACCTGATGCAAAGAAATGCAATATTTGGACTTTCTGAGTTTAAAACCCCCAAGATCTGGGTGTTGTGTTGTTTTAAATGCCAGTGCTAATGCATGCTTGCATTACAAGTGCGCTGAGTAACTCAGCTTTGTGACTCGTTGCAAGTTGCAAGCAGGTTTAATGCAAAGCTGAGATTTTTCCAAATCTATGGGGCATCTATGGCCCCACTTCTTTGTTGGCTAACGAATGTAGAACTTCTCCTGTTGCTAATGGAAATGTTTGCGTGTTTCTCAACTGCTGCCTTTCATTCTAGCAGGGATCACACACAGACGTATCTTGCAGGCTCACAAATGGCTTTACGAGGGCTGTACCTGGATTTTTCTTGGTATTTAGCCACTTACAGTGAACATGAAATGAGGAATAAACTGCAGTTAGGCAGCAAAGCATATGATTCTTACCTAAATGTCTGATTTCAGCCAGAGGAATTGTATGCATGGCTGAACCGCTTCCAATTTTGAGGCTGGAGACCTCCTGAGCATGGTGTCCTATTTGAAGGCTCCTTATAGCCTGGGTTTTCCCATGCATTTCTCCACTCTCTTGGTGAAGCACGTACATTTTTAGTACCTACAGCAGCCTTTGGCAAGCAGCTCCATAGCTCAGCATTGCTGAGGAGCCAGTTAAGTCCTTAAATACTCCCAAACGAAGTCTTGGGCTGAAATGAGTGAGTTGTGTGTCATCCTGACAGCGCTTCAACAAGACTGAAAGGCAAGAAATACAACAATATGCAGACACAGCAATGCTCTTAATGGTGTGTGCTGTCATGGAGAGGAAAGGATGGGAGAGAAGATAGTAAGAGAGTCACACACCAGTCATCCGCTAAGGTTTCTGATAGCATGGGGTGAAGCTGTCCCCCTCAAAGCCTCCAGATGCTCTCAGGAGCATCATACTCAAGTTTTGATCTCTGAGCAGAAGGAATGCTTTTACGGGAGTGGTTGTGGTGCTTTTTCTGCCATCAGTGCTCCTGCCAACGAGGGTTTCCTTCTACAGCTGCCTGCATAAGGACCATGAGCACCTCTGAAATGAAATCAGGGCTGTTGCTTGACAAATCCTTGTGACTATGTTTGTCAGTGTCCATTCACTGAAGAATACGTGCACTGGAGCTCCAGCTGCTGAAGCTGATCATTGCAGTTAGGTTTCACTACAGCAAAGGCTCAAGGCTTCCTCTGATGAAGGAAAGCAAAGGCTTAACTGAGTCTGACACTGATAATCAACTCAAGCTTTCTCAGGACCACCCTTGCTATATATTAGAAATGAGCAAACCAGGAGTGGCCAGTTTGGAAGTTCCTGCATATTGGGTGGGGTTAACAAAGGGTTAGAGCATTTGACCCCCCTCTCTCCATCTGGATCCACAGAACCCAGCCCTATTTGCCTATTCCTGGGGACACACTGCACTCCACACAGGTGACTGCTCATAGGTAGGCTGTGACAGTTCCTTATTTCTCCAGTAAACCCAAGCATGGACATACTATCCCCATGTAGAGAGGCAGGAAGCACATGGCCATCCTTGACTCCAGTCCAAAACCCACTTATTTATCCTCTGCACAAGTCCAGCTACTGCTTTGCAATCTTATTTCTGGCCCTGTACCAAAAGCCTCTACCCATTCTGCTATCACGTTATGGGAATCAATTCTCCTGGCCAGCCCATGGCACTTCCGAAGTAGTGAATGGAGCCTCCAGATGAGAGGGCAAGATCCTTGCTGTATATGTCATATATACCCCAAAGCCATTTGTGTTTGATCTGTATCTCATCTCAACATGGAAATGTGGAGAGCTTATTCTACAGGAGTAGGAACTGCAATGGGCTGGCTCCTGGGGGTTTATTTTGTCAGCTGTCACCACTGCTATGACAGTGAACTGTCAGGGAAGAAACCCTTACACATCCTCCCTGATTGCCTCAGTGCGTTCAGAGCCTGCGAGAGTGGAGGCTGGTGCCTATAGATAGACTATAAGAGTGATGGGAAGGCTCCTGCCAGGGGGAGGGAGGGTCTAGCTAACACTATAACAGGATGGGACCAAGTTCAAGGCAGTCCCAGGCTGAGGATCTGGCTAATTTTAGAGATAATGATTGTTTAGGAGGCACTGTTTTTCCTAAGCTGTCCTCAGAGATGAGCTGTAAATCCTTTGGCTGTATATGTAAAAGTTTATTCACTGCTCCTTGTAAAGGTTGAAACTGATCTGACAGTTGTTGTCTTGATGAGAAGACAGGAGGAGGTATTTTGGTTCTGGTTTTCTTGGGACAAGAAATAAAGCAAAGTGGGTTGGTATCACCTGCAGTGACAAGAACCAGGTGAGTTGAATGGAGAGCAGCACATGCAATCAAGGGGCAAGACCTTGATGAGGCGTGGCTGAAGTGTTTAAGATCTTTGGTTTCTGTTAGAACACACCAGGTCAAAATTAGATAAATTAAGATATTCTTTATCTGAGGCAATAATGACTCACAATGCAGGGCATTACTTCTTACAGTTCATCTGTGCTGCCCACTGATGGTAAGTGGGGTGGTCCTAGCCAAGGAGCTTGCTGGCTGTCATCAATTCAATCAGGTTTGCTTCACCAGGGTTAAACAAGGGGCTCTTATTCGAAGTGCTGGCAGCTGTGGGGTCTTTCAGCATCCTGTGGGGGCTTTCAGCATCGTGTGGAGATGCTGCTGTCAGTGCTCCCTGGAGAGGTAGGCAGTGGGTGAGGTGCTTCTCCGAAGAGTGTAAGGAATGGGCACTTGCCAGAGTAAAATTGCTACGGGATAGGTACAGGATGAAAGAGCCAGCATCAAAATGTGCTGATGCTCTTGCTCTTCTGCTGGAAGAGTGCTGTAGGTCCTTGGGTCAGAGCTGCTGCTGTGGGGCACATTCCTCCATGCTCACTGGGGCTAAGGGCTCTGAATGGGGTGGTGACCTTGCGGCTTGGTGTGGTGGCTGGTGAAGGGTTAGGGCTTTGGTCTGGTCTGTGTTCTATCAGGACATGGGGCTTCTGGGGTGAATGTGGTGCTGAGGTAGACACAGTTGTCAGTTCTACACCGAGTTAGGTTTTAGGGCAGGAAGAACATCTGTACTACACCAAGTTTTTGATGGTGACCTAGATAAAGTGTCAAAATACCTTGCTACCAAAGATGTATGGCAATGGCTGTGCTGTAGGTCTGGGTATTAAACAAGCACAAAAAGGTGGTGGCTGTTATTTTTGAAGGCTATCAAAAGCTTATCAAAGTGTTTCAATTTATAGCTTCCTCTTGCTGGCAGCCTGGCTCCTAGCACAGCTCCTGGCCCTGATAACATGGTAGTGTGTGATGGGGTGGGCTACTAAAGGGTTCTTTAGGGTGTAACTGGGGCTGAATGCCACAGATGCTCCTTGTGAAGTGTCAAGGAAAGGCAGAAGAGTTAAAGAGCTTGTGCTGTGTTGTTTGGTTTTGTGAAAGCCCATTTTGTAGAGTGCTTGTTATAGGAATGTCGAGGGCAGCCCGAATTGGGGAGTCTGTGAATTAAAGGTTAATTAAAGGTGCTTTGAGGAGGGAAAAGGCAGAAATGTTAATTCTCTGGAGTACGTTTTGATGGCCCAGTGACCCATTGCGAGGAGAAAGGTTCATGGAAGCATGGGGAGAGAGGAATGAGGACAGAAATTACTGCAGCTTGGGCTGCAGAGAGAAGGGACTGCCCTGGGCCACAATATGAAAGTGGAAATGTGCAATACGCTTGAGGAATGTGAGAGCTGCTCGAGCAAGTCTTATTTTTCTTAATACATGCATTTTGAGGCAGCGATAGAAGTTCGTGTTATGCAGCATAGCTGCTACTTCCCGCATGCCTACCTGTGTGCACGCACCTGGGTTTGGGCTCCTTGCAGAAACCCTTTGTGCAGCGAGAGTTCATTGTTCACAGTGAAGTAGTCTGGAAAAAGTCTTTAGTGTATTGAGTTTTAAAGGTATTGCTCCAGGTGGTAAATGAATGCTCAAGTTATAGTTGTCATTTGAGTAACACTCCACAGTTTGAATGTGCTCTTGAAGTAATAGGAGTGTAATATTTCACCTTAGCTGTTCCTTCAGTTGGAGGAGAGGTGGAAAGATGAAATTGCACCTCAGCATAGTTGGTGCTTGATTACAGCCATGAGAAGAGACTTTCCCCAGGAGAGGCTGCAACCCAGAGACAAAGAGAGGCTGGCAATCCAATTGCCTCTTCCAAGGTCAGTAATGGGGAGAGTTTGTACCTCTTGAGTCTTAAGCAACATACAATCCTCCTTAGCATGTCATTAACATCTCCCACAGCCTTAATGGCACCTGCCAGCCCTAGCATTCAAACAGAATACATCATCACACTGCAGTATCATTAGCCACCGCTCAATAAATCTGCAAGGATGTTAATGAATTTTCCCAGCTCTTCCTTCTTCACTTTCCTTTTTGAAAGTCATGTGCCATTAACATGTTATTTGATTTGTATATAGCTTTCCTTATAGTGTGAACCTCTAAAAGAGAGAAACTGTGTGGCCCTTCATTAGCCCAACTTAAAGGGAGAACTGGGGGAGAAGGGAATATTACTGTATATGTTCTCTAAAACTAAAGTTCCCACGGATAACTGCAGCTTCAACTGAATCCCTCACAAAGGGCTTCCCTAATCCCATCTCTTTGGTTTTGTAACAATAGTAATTACAAGCAAGGATGGGGCTTTAAAGTCTCTTTCCTCCTCCCTCCTCTGCCCCCATATTCCCTGGAGAGGCTGCTCTGTCCCTACTTGATGCCTGTGCAGATGCTGTACAGAGCCTCTTTCTTTAGGGTAGAGCTTCAGGCTATGGTGGTGGATCTCCTTGGAGGGAAAGCAAGCTCTGATCCCGCAGAACTCTGGGACAGATGTGGAAAGAAATGAATTAATAATGGATTCAACAAGGAGAAGCAATTTATTTTCCAACTATGACTGTGCCTTGCCTCTGCAGACATGGCAGCAGCATTAACACTGGGTAGGAAACGTTGGGCCAAAGACATGCTGCGAGGCTCCCCTGTGCTCACCAGTGACAGCGATGAGTTCTGGAGTTAGGAGATAAAGGTTTGCTTAAACTGAGCTTCTTGAGTGGATGGGTAAAGGTGGTAGAGCAGGCTAGACACCAAAGGTTTAAGATGGGGAATAGGTTGTGTAGGGTGTTGTGCTGTGCCAGGTTCCTCAGTGCATTCCCTGTAACAGGCTGCAGATGTGTCCAGTGTAGGCAAACCTGAGCATGCATTGAACAGTTACGCAGCCTTAGTGTGTCCCCTTCACCTGATAGACTCCTTTTTGGTGTGTTTGAGCTGTTCTGAATAAGCAAAATAAAGGAAAATCATCTTGAACCCCCAGATTTCCCATTTTTATCCTAGAGCACAGGAATGTATCTAAGGTGTGACTATGACAGATTTACAGATGTGATCCCTAGTAAATGTATCTGTGGTTTTATTATTTCTTTATTAGTTGCTGCACATGGGCACCAAGGGGAGAGGGGACCCATTCCTACTGGTGAGCATTGCAGTCCAGGCACTGCTCTGTATTGAGTGATGTATTAAGAGCCAGGTCGGACAGAGCCTTGGGTGGCATGGTTTAGTGTGAGGTGTCCCTGCCCATGGCAGGGTGTTGGAACTGGATGAGCTTAAAGTCCTTTCCAACCCTGCCTATTCTATGATTCTATCCCAGTAACAAGGGGGTAAAAAATACATTATTCTAACCTTGAGCTCAAGCTGTTGCTGCTGCTAACTCTGAACTGGTGTCCTGGGTTCAGCAGTTGCAGTCATTTTCCTCCTTAGCAGCTGGTGCAGTGCTGTGGTTTTGACTTTCAGCGC
>JANRGW010038009.1:0-12262 GCA_024733675.1 Psilopsiagon aymara | reverse complement strand
CACGAGCAGGGACACGCGCCCCCTCCTCCCCCACCCCCCCCGTCTGGAGCCCGCCCATATTACAAGCCATTCCAATAAAGTGCAATGAAATAAGAACCTTAGCCCAAACGCTATGTCTGAAAAATGCTAAGATAGCAAAGAGCGACGGTAAGTAAGGTACAATAGGCTGAAACCGTGAACTCAAGAGAATCAAGAGCAACAACTTCGAGAGCCATGACACATGACAACATGACACATTCCATGTCTTTTTTATGTTGAGGACACCAGAGCTGCACACAATACTCCAAGCGAGGTCTCAGGAGAGCAGAGTAGAGGGGCAGGATCACCTCTCTCGACCTGCTGGTCACACTCCTCTTGATGCAACCCAGGGTACTGTTGGCTTTCTGAGCTGCAAGAGCACACTGCTGGCTCTTGCTCATTTTTTCATTGACCAACACCCCAAAGTCCTTCTCCGCAGGGCTGCTCTCAATCTCTTCTCTGCCCAACCTGTAGCTGTGCCTGGGGTTTCTCTGACCCAGGTGTAGGACCTTGCACTCGTCATGGTTAAACTTCATGAGGTTGGCATCAGCCCATGTCACAAGCATGTCAGGGTCCCTCTGGATGGCATTCCTTCCCTCCAGTGTATCAACTGAACCACTCTGCTTGGTGTCATTGGCAAACTTGCCGAAGGCGCACTCAATCGCAGTATCCATGTCACTGACAAAGATGTTGAACAATATAAAGAATGTAACTCCCACGGATTGAGATAAGAACAGTCCAGTAACTAAGGTATAAAACAAACCACTGCTGCTACCACCAATAATAATAATTATAGGGGAAATAACAAGGGAAGAGAATATGACTGATCACCACCTGCTGACAGATACCCAGCCCGACTCAGCAGTGATCTAATCCTTCCGGGTAACTGCCATCGGTTAATATACTGGTCATGACGTGCTGTGGTATGGAATATGTCTGTGGTTAGTTTGGGTCAGGTGTCCTCTCTCTGATTCCCCTTGGCTTCCCCTCCTCCCTTGCTGAGCATGAGACTCGGAAATTCCTTGGTCAGACTAAACAATACTGTTGCTCAGTAGTGTTTAGCAACAACTGAAAACTTCGTTGTTATCAGCGTTGTTCCCAGGCTGAAAGTCAAAAACACAGCACTGCACTAGCTACCAAGAAAGAGAAAAATGACTGCTGCTGCTGAACCCAGGACACTCTGTGACAGGATAAAACACATATGTTGTTCTTTCAAAACTGTTACTTTAACCTGATCTTATACGATTTTAGCAATACAGGTTCAGTAATTTTCCTGTAGCATTGTTAACAATTATTGCAGTTTCAAGTGAATAGTTTGTTGTTTTGTTTTTTTTTTTCATTTGGTTTGGTTTTTTTTGTTGTTGTTGGTTTTGTTGTTGTTGTTGTTTTTTTTTTTTTTTCTTTTTTTTAATGCCTTGAGCATAGGTTTTGCATGATGTGATAAACGTGAACTGATTTTGCCTTGCACCTTCTTCTTATTGCAAATGGATGCTGTCTCTGAGCTCAATGCATTCAGCTTCTTAAAATTTTAGTGTACCAATTCAAGCAAGCACTGTTGTTCCTCTAGATTTGTAAACTGTTTGCCAAGAAAACAGTAGGGACCAAAATTGTTTTGTTAAGTGTCATCAGCTTCTGTAAACTGGATGACTGAAAAATTGAAGAATGTGTGTGAAGATGGTAGCTCTCAACTGAATGGCTGCACAAAACCAGGGCTGTTTCAGTTTTGTGGATGTGCCTGCAACAGACCTATTGTCTAACAAACAAGGTGGAAGATGGGGTAAGGAGAGACTGTGTTGATGAATCCTTTTTTCTCTCTATAGCATTTAACTGAAAGAGTAGTGTATATGGCTGTACTACAAATGATACAGAACTAAAAGAAGAGTTAATTTCACCCTGTTATTTGTCCATAGACATGCTAGAGAGCTCTGTGCGGGTATTCCATTTGACATGATCCGTGGAATTTTCAGGTCATTAGAAATTTAAAATATATTTTCTTTTCAAATAGGAACAAAATTATATCAGGAAATAAGAAAGTTCTGTAAGAAGAGAATTTTTGGGATAAAGAGGTTATTCTCTTACAGAATTCAAGTGAGACAAAAGCTAAAATGAAAATATAGTCAATGAACATCACTTATTGAATGAGTGGGCAGAATACGTTCACCCACATAGTAACATATTGGTGCATTCAGAAAATATGTATACATGCATTGCCATAAAATGCACAGAGCAGATAAGAAGATAACCTCACAATGATAATTTCAACAAGTTACATCCTAATTTGAATAATAATAAAAAACTCTTTTGCATTTTCATTCTTGATATTTCGTCCTTCAGATTGGGCTGGACTGCACCTTTAAGCTCTCTTGACAGTCCCTTTACCTACTCTTAAAAATGTGTGAAACTTGGTGTTCTGGGCTATCAAAATATTTGGAAGATACCTGGAAAAACAAAAAGAAGAAAATAGTGAATAGAGTCATTGGCACTAAATAAATAGCGTTCAGATATTGCTTTTATGATATTCAAGATGTAAGATTATGGTGTCTTGAGTCACAAAAATACATTAACTTCAGCATTTTCTCCAGAATTATAGTGGAGCTTTCTTCCAGTGAGACCAAAGTAATTCATAACTGATATTTCCCTTTTTCCACCTCAATGACAAGCCATATACTAGAATGAGGTGAAGAAGAAGGATCACATTATGTGAAGTGCGTGAAAATAATCTCCCTCACACATAAATGGTGGGGACAGTATAATGCTTTTACATTTTAAGGCTTCAGGCTACATTTTCAGCTTTCAGGGTATCTTCTTACATATGACAACTTGAAAAGTATAGTCTAATTAATCACTTGTTGCTTGGATACTGTAAGTCTTCTTTGACCTAGAACTGCACTCTTAAATCAAGCTTACACAAGTTGGATGAAACTCTAAAATAGCTTTAGAGTAAAAATAGCTGTAGCATTTCAAAATCAGTTTTTTTTTTCAAGATTGACATAAATTTGCAAACCTGATGGAATTTTTTTTCTGTATTTTTCCTGTAGTAAGATTACTAGTTCTAGTACGCAGATTACAATACAGATTATTTTGTCTGAAATAATTTTGACTTTTTTTATGAAGAACTTGTGTAATTATTATTCATTTTATTTTGTTCTCTTAGGGAACACTATAGAGACACTGTCCTGTAGGAATACTTTATGCAGCTTTCACAAGATTAAAATTCGGATAGCAAAGAAAAACTATTTCAAAACCAAGTAGCTCGTAAACATTTGAGAAAGTAGCATCTTCTGCTAGAAATAGTATTCTACAATTGAGCAGTTAAATTATAGCTTACTATGTAAGAGATTGTAACAGACTGATTTTTCTTTGAGAGAAAAATGCTAAACACTGGAAATGATTACATGCATAACTTAATATATGCTTGTTTATAACCTGCAGATAATTGCAATAATGAGTACTAGATCTGCATAATGGCAGGTTGAAGGTCAATGGCACCAGTGCTCTACATGCAACAATAATTATGTCTTTTTGTGCAGCTAGAAAGCAGAAAGAAATTTGGAAATCTAGAAATTAAAAAGCATGCAGTGCTCATGCATCATCTAATAAAATAATCACCTGGTTTTGCTGGGTTACTTGTTCAATTCTAGGTTAATATTTCAGACACTTCCCAGTCTGGTTGGCGATATATCAATAGAAATGAAAACTACCCACTCACTGAAAGAAAAAAAGGGATCCCAACAAAAGTTTCAGATTTTTTCCTGTCTTTCTTCACTCAACAAGACTAGAAAATTTCTGAAAAAGAACTGGGCAGGAAAAAGGGAATTTTCTGCCTGGAAAAGAGGGAGCTTGACTAGCATACATGTAACTGAATGAATGTGATGATGTTCCTTGCAGCATCAACTATTGCTCTTAACAATACATAATTTTCTAGAAGTAAGAACAGCTAAAAATCTCCGATATATATAAACGAATGGTTTTACAGAAGACATTCAGGTCTTCAGGTTTGAGAAAGTTTATGAAACAAACTAGACATTGGGATATGGGATACAGTTTTGCTGAAAATTACCAGTGAATTTTCAATGCGAATGAGTTGAGTGAATTGGGGCTTTGACAAGCTCTAGTGATTACTGTGTGGCCATTACCACCACTCCCCAATATAGGTGGGATATCCCCCTCCTGCTCTCCCAGGCTTGGCAAGGCCTGAATTCAGAGTGTTGGTTGAAGGGTACCTATGCCAGACCACTGAGTCTTTCCGTAAGTATGAAATTTGGTTTCCCTGAAACATCAGGAAGAAACTACATTCAGGACACTATATTTGGCAGAAATTTCACCTAATCACCTGTGAAACATTTATTTAAAGACTGACTTTAAAGCGTGGGTATTAACTTCTTTTTTTCAGGGGCCATTGCTGGACAGCATACAATAAATGCATTGCTGTGATCAAATTAACACTGCTCAGATACCATCATCTTATTAACTGCCTGTGTCTGCAATCTTTAACAGCACGAATGAAGAAAAGGCTTTTCCTTTTATAGCTTCTTTCCTGGATTTGTGTGTTAGTCATCTAGGTCTAGTGAAAACCTGATTCTGGCTTTGATAATCTTGATTGTAATGATCACCTTAAAACAACTGGTGAGCTGTGAATCAAGATCACAGGAGATCTGTGTACAGGGAGATGAAGTAGATCACAGCAGTTAACTGCAACAGTGCTTTTTTTTTTTTATTTTATTTTTTTGTAGTTAACTGTGTGTCTCCTCCCTTGAGGATCCATTGCAAAAACTTAGTAATTCAGATGTCGAGTCTATTCATCTGTACTATGCAATGTGATAATGATTAAAACAGTATTATTTTAATCCTGCAAAAATTTATTTGACTGCAGGAAGTATGCAAACATCTAATTTTATACTTTGAATGTGTTCTTTCTAGTTTCAGAAACCAATGTGAGTAGTCTTAGCTAAGAAGCTGGCTGAAGAACCATAGAATCACAGAATCAGCTAGGATGGAAAAGACCTGTAAGATCGTTGAGTCCAGACATTAGCCCAGCACTGCCAAGGCCGCCACTAAACCAGATCACTGAGGGCCGCATCTACATGGTTTTTGAATACTTCTAGGGACAGTAATCCACCTCTTTCCTGGGCAGCCTGTTCCAACACCTGATCACCCTCTTGGTGAATTAATTTTTCCTAATATCCAGTCTAAACCTCCCCTGGTGGAGCTTGAGCTTCAGTAATACTACTATTGACTTTTTTCCTCTTGCTCAGAATCTGTTATTTTTGTTCTAGAGAGGCCTTATGTTGTCTCTTTGAAATTTTGACAAAAAAGGTGTGCTATCTTTGACAGACTCGTGAGCTCATTATCAATCCAGGTTTAATAAAACAAATAGAAGTTCAAATAACAGTGATCATATAGTTTCTATTAGCTCGAATTGAGCAGGATAGAAAAGCTATGAAAATTAAGAACATTTTATTTTTAAATTTAATAGAACCACATAGCTAACATGATCCTTCACTTACATAATGTAAATGAGTTAAAGGAATGATATGATCTTTCTCACCCTTGTATGGTGGAAAAAAGAATGCAGTATTTCTCTTTAGGCATTCTAAAGGGATATTTTAACATTTCTGTCTGTAGTTCTTGCCTACTTAGACTTTTTGGGAAAAAAATCAGGCATTTTTCATCACATTGGAGAGAACAGAGGCTGCTTGAAGGTATAATTGCTCTTGATCTTCCTTATCAGCAGCCTGTTCCCGGAGTAAAGAAGGTATTAGAAGTTTATGTGCTTCCTGTTGTGCAAGAATTGCTCTTATTAATAGCCTTAAGGCAGTTTTACTAGGAGATGCTGACATCTGGTATGCCTCTTGTCATGCAGCTTCCTCTGAGGAGCTGCATGAGCTTTTGCAGGGAAGGTTTTTTGCTGTGTTTCTGATTAATGATGATTTCAGAATAGGCTTTAGAAAAGAACCTTATAAGATGGCTAGATGACCAAAAAGTGAGGCCTCATGGCACCTAAAAGTTCTCTGTGTTATTTTTGTATGAGTCTCTTATGTGACAGAGCCTGTAATAACGCACCAAAAGTTGGATAAATTTTGCTCATGTGATATGAAAACTATACTGATTTCTGATACATGTCTTTACAGTGATTTAAATCAAAGTACTTTTGAATTGCTGTTGTAAATATTCATTATTATTGTTTCAGAGCCCACTAATTAGAAGATGCAAGCATGCAGCAGTTTTACTGAATAAGGTTGGCGGAGTCAGAGGTTTATTATGTCAGTGTTCTGGTCTTGTAAAAAAAAAAATAATTTCTATGTGGGTTTCCCTGTTTATAAAACAAAAAAAAAAGGGAAAAGGTTCTGTTTGGTTAGAAACAGCACTGTGTTAAGACTTAGCTGAAGCGTGATTCTCATTTTACAAGTTTTTGAAATTAATTTGGATTAGAAGGAATTGAAAGACTCTTAAAACTGCATTAAGCATGTATTTAACACCGCAATTACTTAGCTAATTTTTATATGTCATGATATATGAGGCATGGCAACCTTTTTCCCTGTTCAGTAATGACAAATAGCTCTGACAGAGCTGTGTGACAAACACATACAGCTTGGGCAGAATACTGCCTGATAGGATTTAAACAAAAGTCCTGTGAATACTAGTCATGAGGTGATGAAAATAAGAATCTATTAATTAAAATGATTTTTTCCCCCTATCCATAATTTTCCTGTATAAGTCTTTAAAGTTACAGGTTCTGTATTTTTGCTGCTGAATGCAAGCACAACATAAAGCTCAGGTTGTTCAAGAAGCTGGGAGTCCCACCAGATAGACCCTCTACCCTTTGCATTTCCAGGATGGGGAGGGACAGAAACTCCCTCACACCCTGCAGAAGAAAAACTCAACAGTGGCATTGGTAAAATAAACATTTACCACTTTAAGCAAGGGCTGCAGAACAGGGTACAAAATACTGGGAAATAATTGTAACTAGCAGTCAGACAGCAATTTCCGATTTTCTGCCTATTTTGGTTACCTTGATTTTGCTCAGCTATAAAAGCAGCAAGTACTTGGGTGAAAAATTAATAAGGTGGGTCTCCAGGACTATGAGTTTCCTTTGATTAGCAGGGAGGAATCCTGTTTTCCGTCACTAAATGAAATAACGTTTTAGCTACCCATTTATCTAGCTTCCAGATCTGTGTGCCCAAAGACAGGTTGTGTGAAGTCACTTTTTTCTCCATTATTTTTGCGCTGTTCTGGCAAATTAGTGATTAGAGTTTCACTGTTTGTCATTAACTGATCTATGATATATGCAGCAGGTGACTTTGACTTTTGGGTATAATACTGTAGCTCGACTTAACAGAAGCAGCATTTGTGGAAATCAGCTATTAGAGAATATAATCCAGGAGGATCTTTATTATTATCATTTATTATAAGAGATTTTCTCATTTTGCTTCCTTAGTAAATTAGTTGGCTGATTCAGCTGCCATTGAGTTTTCCTCATAACCTTTTCTTGATCTGGAAATACAGTATGATTATTAGAATACCATGGTTACTGTTAGCTTATTTGGTTTGTACTTTAAAATACAGGAAGACAAGGAAAGTGTGCAAATGTGAGTAAAAGAGGGAAAACAAACTAAAGAGATAATTGTACAGAACTATTTTTAATGGGAATAATCACCAAAGTGTTGTTGTGATACATTCTGTGACAAACAATATGTTAAGTAGTTAAAAAAAGCCCCTCTCTTTATGGCTTTAGGACTGCTTTTCAGAGCATGCTTCCAACCAGAGCAGTGCCAATAGTGACTGAGGGCCCAGTCTGCGCTAAGATAAGCTGACCTAGGAGTTGTAGTAACTGGGATATAAAACAGACTCCAATGTTCCTAGATTCCTAGAGAATTCCAAAGCTCCTAACTTTCCTATTCCTTCCTTAACAGAAGGAATAGCAAAGTAGCTATTGATTTGGAAACTAGTTATTTCTCTTGATTGCTGCTGGAACACTGCAGTAAGGGGCTGATTTAGTCTATGACCAGCCTGTGCTTATCTTCCCAGCCATGCAGGAGACTTCTGTATCAATCGGTCTCTGAGTACATTGTCAGCTTCTCCTTTTTAAACTAATTATTAGCTAAACATCATTAATAAGGAGGACAAAGCCATGAAACAAGGTGCCTCTCATGTTTTGGAATATAAGCTAATTATCAAGAAGTTACAGAGAAAAAAAAAAGAAAGGAACAACTAACCCCATAAAACAATCATTCTCTTTTTTTGCTACAAGCCAAATTATAAAGAAAAAGGAGAAGATAAAGCTGGGATCCTTTAAAAAATTTAGCAGTCCCATCTGTTGCCTCCAGGCAGGATCAACTACGCAGTGTAGTTACCTCTTCTAGAAGATTTTTTTTTCTTTCTCTCTCTTCTTTCTGTATTTCAAAGCATAGTTTTCTCTTCCTTGGGCATGACACTCTTGTTTGTGTCACCTACTATGTCACTTTCTTCTGTTGGAGCAGCAGGGCATTGCTGATGCATTCCAAACATGAAGTCTTTAGCTCGATCCCTTTTTGTAGATCTATTAACAAGTCAATAATTCCCTGAATATATTTATGCAGTTGATTATGTCTACCCACACAAAGATCTTTACCCTTGTCCTTATCAAACTCTTTCTTTTGTATTCAGAACTGTTTTGATAAAAATAATCAGAAGCTTTTTGAATTGTTAATCATATTTTCAGATATTACTGAGACTTCACGCCTGCTGTTAGTTTAATACAGGGCCATAGTCTGAGTCACTAATGCAAACAGTGAATGAGAAAGTTCTAGGGAATTTCACTTGATAGATTGCTTCATTGCTATATAATCTCTGAAGGCATGTTTTCTCCCAATTTTGCATTCAGCTAATTCTTCTTTTTATCCCGCAACTAGCATACAATTCTGTTCTGTAGGAAAAGATATTTGCTTGATAAAAAAAGAATTGCAGCAACTGCTGCTTTCTTAACAAGAAATATATTGCATTATTTCCTGTTGTCCTTAATACAAGATAAAATTACATATGCGAAAAATTGATGCATCACAAGGCTACTCTTTACTGATTCAATGCTAATTTTGGTTACTTATGGGCAACTGGGTTAGAAGTGACACTACAGTACAACCTTTTGCTTGTGACATTCTGACTTAGGGAAACTGCCCCTTCTTAGAAGGGAGAGGCATTATTTAAGATGGAATGCCTTTTGCGACATAGCAATTTTACTGGTTTGCATCTTGGACTTCATTTCAGAAAGTCATCGTAAAGAATAGTGAAATAAAATCTATTCTGAAGTTCATAAAAATGTATTTCCTCCTAGGTGGCAAATTCCCCTGTTCATGGAATGCAAAGAAAGAACTGTTAAATTCTTCTGTTCTGTATAAAGTTTCTGTAAAAACATAAAAAGTGTAAATAAAAAAGTATCCCTTTTATGAAAGAAGCAAATAACTACAAAAGTTGCATGCATCAGTTCATCAAATTTTGCTGACGTGAGATTTTGCTGAAGGGAGTAGCTCCAGAGAGGACATCTGTAGCCCTGGAGTGTGGGGAAATCACAGCATCCAGGAGTCTCTGTTCTGAAGGGCCAGAGACATCAAAGGAGCCCCAGGCCCTTATCAGGTCTTGCCCAGAAGCTGATAGCATTGCTGAGTCAGCAGCTGACTCTTAGCAACTGGCATTAGGAGGGACAGCACCGCACTGAGTGTATAAAGGATCTCCAAGGGAGCATGGTGGAGAGGCTGTGAAGCAGCAGTTTGCACAGGCAGGTGGGGCAGGACAAGTATGAATTAGCCTGATAGGCTGCAGGGGTGAGCTCAGCCAGCGGTAATCAAGACAGTGCTCTAGGGTGGCATCTTCTTGGTAGAAAGCAAAGAAAATAAATCCTCTCTGCTGGCTAGAAAGGACATGGTGACCCAGATAGAAGTCCCACATAAACACAGCTGTTCGGCTGTCTGGCTGAGTGCCACAGTCTTTCGGTGATGTTAGACAGTGGTATGTAAGATCTCAGCACACCGATGATCTACTTTGCATGGTGGCAGAACCACAACAGGTGAAACGGCCAAGGAGTGTAAGAAAATCTGAGGAGGAGGTCAACTGCTGGATCCACATTCTGCCATCCCTGAGAGAAGCAAGACAGCCACCCAAAACAGAAGAACTTCAGGATCCCATACCTTCTTGCCACTGGGCAGACAGAAGGGACCTAGGAGACAGGGAAGGTTGGAAATGGGTTACTCCTCAGAGTATATGGTGTATTACCGCCCAGCTCACATCACCCTCCCAAATACACCTCTACAACATGTTCAAGACCCCGGTACTTCAGGATGAGGAAAGTGAGGAAGATGATGATAAGGGATCATGCAGGTCAGAAGAGCTGCCACAAAAGAGTCAGAGAACACCTCATATCATTACCAGCAGCACTAGGAAAAAGAGTGGTTGTGATTGGTGACTCCACCCTAAGGAGAACAGAGGGACTCATATGTCAACCTGTCCAGACTCGTAGGAAGTCTGCTGTGTTCCTGAGGACAGGGTAAGGGAATTCACCAGAAAACTCACTCACCTGGTACAGCCTTGTGACTGCTGTCCTTTGCTAGTGTGTCAGGTGGCAATGAGGAAATCTCTTCAACAAGAAGCCTGAGGGAACTCTAGATGGACTTCAGAGCCTTGGGGTGACTGGTTCAGGGTTTGGGAGCCCAAGCAGTGTTCTTGTCCCTCCTGACAATAGTAACATTAGAAAAATCTCACTAATTAATTCCAGGCTCTGTGACTGGTGTCAGAGTCACAAGTTTGGGTTTTTTTGGCCATGGCACCAGGCCTGCTGGTACACCTGTTCCAAAAGGGAAAAAGAGTCCTAGCCCAGAGCTAAGCCCTCTCTAGAACCCCAGAGCTAGCAGGGCTTATAAAGAGGCTCTAAACTAAGTTTGATGTGGAACAGGGATAAAACCAGGCTCGGTAGACATGAGCCAGGGAGTAGTGTAGTGTTGTTGGAGTCCAAATCCATAAGGCAACTTAAATGCATTTATTCCAGTTCCACAGCATAGGCAACAAACAGGAGGAGCTGGAAACCATTGTACAGTAGGGAAATTATGACATAATCACCATCACAGAAATGTGGTTGAATGATCCACATGATTGCAGTGCTGCAATGGATGGCTACGGGCTCTTCAGATGGGATAGGCAAGGAAGAAGAGACAGCTGGGTTGCATTTTATGTTAGTGCATCCAATGCCTTGAACTCAATGTTGTCAATGAGAAGGCTGAATGTTTTTGGGTGATGATCAAGGGGAAAGCAACCAAGCAGATACCCTGGTAGGATTCTGTTACGGACCACCCAGCCAGGATGAAGCTCTGGATGAAATCTTCTTCAAACAACTAGGAGAACTTTCATGATTGCTTGCCGTTATTCTCATGGGGGACTTCAACCTATCAGATGTTCGCTGGCACACAGCTGAGAAGAAACCATTCAGGAGGCTCTTGGAGGCTGCAGAAAACAACTTCCTAACCCAGCTGGTTAGTGAGCCAACTAAGGAGACTACTAGTTAGATTTGCTGTTCATAACAGAATTCTCTCGGCTGGTATTTTTCATCACAACTGATCATTTGTAAAAAATGTCTTGGTTATTTTTTGTGTGCATACCCTCTGCCCCCACTGATATCATTACATTTAAAATTTTTCAGGCTTGAAGATCTCCACTGCTACACCAAAAACAAAGGATGAAAGAAAAAAACATTGATAAACATTCTATCTGAAAAACTTTTTCTAGACCCTTCAGATAACAAACACATTGAATATGAGAGGAATGGGAATATTTGCTAAACAAAACAGAGGTTAAATTCTTTATGAATAGCATTAATAATTAAATAGCCAGTCAGCTTTAGTTTAAATTTTCTTTCTCCCTGATGCATCGTTATGCTTACTAAATCATGTTCAAATACAGGTTCCCAGGTGATCAACTTCTTCCACCCTGACAAATCTCTAGAAATCAGAGACAGGACAGGCGCATTTCTTTGGAGGCCAGATTCATTACCTGCCTTTTGAAAAGCAACATCCTCTACTTTGTTGCTGTAGGAGATGGTGTTCCTCTAGGGAACAGCAACAAAGTGAAATAGTTTTGACAGCCTCAGAGGGAGTCAGATGTAGCGTAGTGTAGTTGAGCACTGAAAGCGGGAAAACAGGTTGAGGGAATGTCGTGGTTTAAGCCATAAATCAGCCACGCAGCTTGTTCACTCACTTCCCCCTTTTTCTTCCCTCTGCTCCTG
>JANRGW010038007.1:0-60922 GCA_024733675.1 Psilopsiagon aymara | reverse complement strand
CCCCCCCCCAAGCTAAATCCAGGAATATTCAAAATGATGGGAGAAATTAAAAATATTCTTTTTAAAGAGCTGGGGGGATTGTACCTTGCTCAGCTCCTGTAACAGGTATTACGAGAGAATTTGCACACACATGCAAAAGGGGGGTTGAATTTCAGGCACATGAAGTAAGATCTAATGAGAGAAGTTGGGTTCTTAAGCAGCTGTCTGCGTGGTCTATACTGCAGATGCTGCAATTATTGTGGCTGAACCCAATCAGACTGAAAGGTCAACTGTCAAGGCTGAAGTAGCACTAAATGTTCGCTGGATGTAAAGGCTTTACAAACTTTCTGCACAGCAATAACTCAAGTCAGTGAGTCAGCTCTTATAGGTCTTAGCCATCACATTTAATTTTTCTTTTTTCCCCTAATTTAAACATTTATGCAAGACTGTGTAAAAGATAGCAAACTGTACTGGGAAAGAAGGCAGTACGCAGCAACCAAACGCTTTCCAAACACTTTCCTGTTAAAAGTCACTCTTTTCCCCTAAAAAATAATTTTATTTTAAAATGTAAATCATCCCTTGTAACATTTTTAATCATGGTTTTATAGTGGTTTCTTTTTCTTATAAAAACAAAAAAGAACAAAAAAAGAAAAAAGAAAAAAATCCCAGTGACTCGGTCACTCTATAAAATATGTAATTTTATTTTATACTTGTCTCGCTACTAGTTAAACATGTAATCTGCTTTACCAACTGTAATTTTGTTAGCGCTCTACTAACACATGTGAGTGTATCTAGCAGCAGACAGAAGATGGTGTACTGAATATTTCAGCACCAAAATCCATGACAAAAACCTCAAATACTAAAATGTCATCAAGAAAGTGAATGTTGGGGCTCTTCTAGTGAGAGCCTATTTCAGGCCATTCACTGGTAATGCACACTAAGAGGATTAGTGGGTAGTTTTGCATAATGTATAACTTAATCCCTCTATCTTCCTAGTACCTGTAAAGCAATAGACCTTGTAGCTATGGGCTCTTCCAAAAGACAGTCGACCATCAGAGTTGTATGGAAAACACCCAAGGTTGGGACTGCAATTTAGCAACCACAAGTTTAACATATCCAAAGAGCCCATACCTAAGGGGCCTATTGAAAACATCACATCTGAGAGAAGGAAAAAAAAAAAACAAACAAACCAACCAAAACTTATAAATATTGCATTACTGAATCTTTTTGGAGCCATGTGTTCTAAACTAATAATTCTGTCAGCATCTGTGATGTGGAGTAATACAGATAAAGCAGTATCTCTTTCCTCCTCCACCCCCTCCACCCTTAAGAGCAACAGGCACATTACAGTAAGGTTTTAGCATGAGGTTGAACCCCAGTGGGGTTATAGAAGCCAATTCTGTAGGTTTTGTTGAGAGTACTCCAACTATACATTGCTTGTGAAAACCCATTTGCAGAAAGCTGGCTGGTGTGTTGAGTGGTCTCATGAATATACAATGTATGGACCATTGCTTATTGGCTCAAGATGAATGTATTGCAACCTGACTCCTTTTTACAGCTCACCCAAGAAAGTAAGAGCACTGGAAAAGTTTTCAGCAGTTGGCACAGTGTTTGCCTCAATGACAGCATCTGGAGCGTGAAGGGATATTGCAGAAGCCATGGGGCTCGGACTTCTGTGAGTGCTGTGGCTCAGGAGGTTGCCTGTTCCCCATGCAGTGATTAGCACATACCACAGGGTCACAAGCCCAGGGTATGCTTCATTGTATGAAACTTCTCTTTAGCATCCAATCCCCATGATCCCCCAAAACACACTGTGCAAAACCCGCAAATGCCACCTAGTGAATATTCATTTTCAAGCAAAGAGGTATTTCTGAAGCTTCCTCCCTAGCAGAAAATAAGATAACCAGATATTTTGTCCTGAAGCAGCATGTTACACGCTGGTTAGCAAAACAAGTCAGTGGTGCAGCTGGCAGCATTTATTTTCCCCTGGATAAGTCCCTTCTCTGACCAGACAGAAAGGAAGCTGTGTCCAGGAATGCACAGGCTCTTTGCTTGAACAAACAACTTTTGCTGCTGGGAAGCTGTACTAACTTCAGCCTTGGCAGAAATCAGGCAGACACCTTGAAGACAGCCAAATAAATGTGATGCTACGGGAAAGATCTGTTTCCCCTGTTTTCTTTAGACTCAGGCCTGGTTCTATGTTTTTCCAGCCAAAAATCATTCCTTAAATAATACTTCACCATAGATTTTATGTTATGGTTGTTAATGTCATTTGAATAACAGTCACTTTATCTCCTGGCTGACAACAGGCAGCTGCAGTGGCTTTTAAACTTCTGAGGGCATTAGCAAATTAGTTGAGAGTTACAGAGGCATCACAAAACGCTTTGGCAGCAGCTATCTACTGGCTTGTGGGACAGCTGGAAATGGGAGATGTGTGAAAGAGGTTGTTTGTACACTGCAGAGAGGAATACATGGCTAATGCTGATTTTACACCTCTGCTATCCCTGATGCTATCACTTGCAAACACCAGATGCAAAGATGGCTACCATAAACCTCTTTACGTCTAATTGAAATGCATAGATAGGAGCATTTTTAAAGAGATGTCCAAAGGCAAGCTTGTAGTTTCACAGATCTCATTAAATCTCAGCATGTGAGGCCTTCAGAGATCTTCCAGAAAGTGATAAAACCGGTGATAAAGTTACTCCTCTATCTCCAAATCTGTCACAGAAAGGATATGGAGGCACTCCTATGGCAAATTGCCACAGGGCATGCCTGGGAGTCCACAGAAGACAGGCTGAGGAGACATGCAGCCCATTTCCTTGCCCCAAGGCAGAGTATGACATGTAAATCCTTTCTGAAGAATGTTTGTCCACCCCATTCCTAAAAATCTTTTTAAAGGCAGGTTCCTCCCCCCAGTGCCATGTTACCCCATTGGTAACTAGTAACTCCTGCTGTTTGCCTTGTACTGGGAGGGGGAAGACGAGCTGTGCCTCTCTGTGTATAGGGAACAGTAGGACAGGCAGAAGGCAGTCTCTAAAGCTTCCCCTAAGCAGAGCCAAAAACGCCATACATTTTTCACTGTGTTTCACCTCTAGTTGCCAGCCTACTCCCCACCTTCAGGCTTAGTGAGATAAAGCCATGAAAATGTCCAAGGCATAGTACTCAGCCCCGGTCTGTGAGATTTCTGCCTGAATCCTGATGTGTCTGAGAGATGCACCAAATACTCCTTCTCTACAGGAGAGGCTTGAATACCTCAACATAAACCAGAAACGGCATGTTCTCAAGGTTTCAGACTATGCTAAGCCACTTTGGCCTTCCTCCTCTTTGACTTTTTCCTCTGGAGCTATTATCTTCACCAAAGTCAATTGGTCCTCACTGTGCCAGTTGATTAATAGGTGCAGATACTGTGCTCTGTCTCAGTCCAAAGCTCCCCCAGTGGCTAACTGTGCATAAGATTTTACCCTTACTGGTGAACCCTCATTTTGGAAGACTACCTAGGCTTAAACAATTTTTTGTCATACTCTTAAGTGGCTTTTTAGCCCAGGTATCACTGTGGTTTTATTTGCAATACAGATGACCCAATTTTTATATAAATTCAGAGAGTAGAACAGAGTATTATACACTATCAGGCACTGATTAAAATCCAACAGCAAAAATTTAAGCTAAGACTAACGACTATATAGGACTGTGGCTCACTGGGCACATGTATCTTCTACAGACATTACAGTTTCCATACAGTAAGTTATAGTGTACAGTATATTTTTACTATGGGGTAAGCATAGGGGGAAAAAAAAAAAACAGCCTAAGTGCATATGATCATCAAGATCAGTCCAGTTTACTTGTAACATAATTTCTAATGTTCTCATAGCACAAGTTCATTTTTGATTTACAAGTACTCTAATTGGAGGAGAAAACGAAGAGCAAAAAGTTGGTGTAACGAATAACTGCTATAAAAATTAACTGATGAAGCCAGAATTTTCTGCCCAAAGCTTTACATGAAAGTGTTCTAGTTAGATTAAAATTAGAACTGTGAAGGTTGAGAAAAAGCTATCTGGCAAAGAAAGAGAACTTCTTTTCCAAAGACAAGCAAACACATTTATCGTGGTCTACTGCATGAACCTGGAGGGAAAACGGTATCTGAGGTTACAGTGAGCCACATGAGGGTTTGCATCTGCTCTCAGAAGCTTTCTGAGCCAGCACTGAATTCTGGTAAATGTGTACTATAAATTGGAAAGTGCACTTTTAAATGTTCTTCTCTAGGCTGACTGTCCTGTGAGTTTCCAAATCCCACCTCAGCCAACACCTTGTTTATTTTTATTCCAAGACAAAAACAAAACAGGGTGGCAACACGACTGGGCAAAGTTCAGTCAAGTCAGAAGGGAGACTATGACTTCCCTTGAAAACAGTGAGAAAGACAGAAACAGCTCTTTAGCAATTGGGCTTTGTGGGAGAAGAACTGGTTGCTTCAAAACTTAGCAAACTGATGTTTTGCTTTGTTGTTAAGTTTTGAGGCAGATAGCATGTTCAAGGAGGTGCAGGAAAGCAAAGCGGAGTTAACAGGAGTTAGCCTGGAGTTCACTGTGGATCCCCAATTACAGTAGCTACTCTTGTGTGCCTGGGAGTGCAGAGGGGCAGGGAGATGTCAGACCAGCCGCTGCAGCAGGGTTGTTTCCCATGTCCCTGTCCCACAGTCGAGCCTAGCAACTCTCAGGACATGAGCAGCCAGCAGTGTGCAGGAGCTCCCGTGCACACAGAGCTAGCTCCTCGTGTACCTCATGTTATGACAAGTGCTGCTGGGTTTTGATGAACCAGATTGTGTGTGGTAAGGCACAAGCCCCATGGGAAGACACTTTTTGGAAGACCCTGGTCAGAAAGGATTACCCACAGCTTTTTTCCTGCCCCAGCCTCTATGGATGTTAAAACCCCAATGCATACAAATCAAGGTGTACAATTAGCTATGTAGGGGCAAATTATTTCTTCCCCATGTTTATCACTAAGACTACTTGTCATTTATTTTCTTATGAATATTTAAAAATAAGTAAGCCTTCCTGGGGGACACACAAGTGCAATGAGAAGGGGGCAGGGAGAGATGAGAGCCCCTTCTTCCCAAAGGTGGGCAGTAACTTCTCCCCATAGGCCAGGCACCATGCCATCACCGCAGGGCACCCCCAGGGGTCCCAGCCCAGTGCAGGTGCAGGGAAACCTTATCTCTCTTCAACCCCTCCCCAATTTCATTAGAGAACAGGAAGGAGCTCTAGCTCCAAACTGTAGGGGTGTTTAGAGAAAGGCATGGCAAAAGCATCCCAGGAAGGAATTCAAACACATATTCCTGCCCAGGGTGCATAGGTTGGGGCAGAGCAGCATACCCCAGCATGCCACCACTCACCTTATTGTGCTCCTGGCACAGCTTCCTACCTGGAGAAAGGGCACTTCAGCATCATCTGTGGCTGCCTGGGGCAGCCACTTCTCAGGCAAGAGGTGGTCTGATGTCATTGGTGTTCTGCAAGTCATCATCCTTTTTTAATTTGGGAAAGGTAAAAAAATCAGCATAAATAATTCTAGATTATTTAAGATCCAAGAAGTCTTAATCTGTGCGTCAAATAAATGGCTTGCAAGATGTCAGGGGTTTTTGTTTGGGTTTTTTTAACCTATTTTTACTATTTTTGTATTAATTTAGGAAAAAAGTTGTATAATGAATCTCAATGTATAGCATAAGCCTAAAATAAAACGGCTGTCTCTCTCTTTGCTTCCTGTTCTCCCAAACTGCTATACAAGTCCCATGCCATCACCAACCTGACATACTGATTTGCCTGACCTAATCCAAATAATCAGTCTATGCACCCTTTCCAACATCAAAGAGGGGTGGTGGAGCAGCTCAGGGGCAGCAGCATCTCCAAGACAAAGGGTGTCCTCCTTCTCCAGTACTCCCTCTTGTCCTGGGCTGCATAATGCTCAGCAGCAAGCGCAGGGGAAAAGCATTCACTTCACATCTATTCATTTCTATGTCAGTGTGATCCAAACCCCTTTTGCAGAGAGTTCCTAGCTAATCCAGCTAGGAAACTCAAACCAAGCAGGCAACCAACATATAAGGTAAAATCTCAAATGGGTTTGATCAAAAGTTTAGGGTTATCTTCTCAACAAGAACTAGACCTACTGAGATCTGGCAGGTAGACCTGAAGTATTACTATTAAACAGAATACTTACTTTCAAAAGTTTTCATATCAACACCTTAGCATCCACAAACTTAGGAAGACACATCATCACTAAGAGACCTTACTCTCTTACTCTTACTCCCTTACTCCCCAGCAGAACCACAGCCACTGCCCCAGGATCTTCCCATGACAGTGATCTATCATACTTTTCTCACGTTCAGGTAGACAACCCATTTACACCTTTTTGCTATATTTTGGAGGAGAGCCGCAACCCTGAACCAACCGGTTCAATGAAGAAGCAAACCACCATGGCTAGATCTAAGGGTGATGTTTACAGCTGCTCCATTACACCTGGTTGCAGCAATCAAATAAGAAGCAGTTTACTGTAAAAAGCAGGTGAGCCAGACCAAAACCCAGTCACCGCAAGCAGCAGCATGCCTGAGAGCTAATGGGGTTCTGCCTACCAAGGGCTTTTGGTCACTTTCCTTTAGTGGGAAGTTTGGGTCTGCAATCTAAAGGTGATTCCTGTCACCTGTTTCAGCTCCTGGCCTGTTCCCTTCCAGTCATTCTTTTTTGTGTTGCCTTAAAATCAGGCTTCACAAGCACTGTTGGCAAAAATTCTGGCTGAAACAGAAAATCAAATTACATTCATTTTCTAATTGCCGATCTAGTGTAAGAGAGGCTACATCTAAGCACCGCACCCTAACTAAGAGGGCAAAACTCCCATACAAGACTGGTGTGCCTCATTTGTCTGTGTTAGCAAGAGCTCCTTCACACAGTTCTCCATAGATCTAATTTACAAAAATCAGGCTTTTCAAATGTTTAATCAGTATATTTTATTCTGAAATATCATCATTATGTGTATCTTCAAATTAGTGGCATGTTAAGTCTGATTTTTTTAGGCTACCCAGAAATACAGTTGAGCCCAACAAACATTCACAAATGACATGTCTGAATTCCATGTGTATTTCTTACACTGCTGCATACAAATCAGAATATTCCAAAATGCCACATTTCCTTATTTGTACCATTAGTTTGCACACAGAAACTAAGACTCAAACCAGTGATGTGTGCTCAGTGATGTCTGCTCATCTTTACATTCAACCTGTAATTATCACTTAAAGGTATAAAGATTAATGAATTTAGGAGAACAGGATTTGTTTTGCTGACTTCAGCTTGCTGGCAGAGAATAACTGAAATATATGCCAAGCACCTACTAGAAAGAACTGAGGAATAAGATATCTAACAGTCCATCAGCAGAACAAAAGTTCACTTAAAAATTTATACATATAGGAAATGGAAGAATTGTGTTAAAGACCTTCGTAGCTGGGTATCCAGCCTCTATGTGATAGAGTGCATTATAAGCAAATGCAGAATATTTTACTCTGATTCTCTTTGCCCACACTGAGTCCCCTTAAATATGCTCTATTCTGTGAGCAGGCATACTTTCGAGTAAGACTGACACTTGTCTTCCTGGAAATTGCCAAGTTGCGCAGGTGAAGTTTGCTGGAAACAAAATTTTAAATGTATACAAACAAATTGATGCCAGAAAACACAATTTGCAGAAAACATGCCTTCACATACTGATTATATTTCATAATAAGCAATCTGTTCACTGATGCTACAAGTAAAAGTGATTTCATATTTGTCAGTTATTTTCAGAAAAATGAGATGCCCCACTAATGTATATATAGTGCATACACCCCCACACCAATTATGTATTTTTTGTACGCCCAGCTCAAGTTGGCTCCATATAAAGAGGAGGAAAAGCCAACCCAGCAACATAGTTGAAAGCTGGTAGGAAGAATAGTTTAGCTGTCCTGAAATTAGTAGTGATTCAGCAGGGGTGGAGCGACAGAGAAGTTGATAAGGAGTTTAGGAATAAAGAAGATAGCTGCAGAAATGCAAAGCTGTTAGAAACGGAAATACTCAGGTTTTATTGTGTCAGGCAGATGGGAGAGTTGCAAAGGCAAGAAAGGGCTAAGGTAGAATGAGGGGTGAGCAAAATTATATGTGCATATGGAAGATTTGCAGCTGTACTGTATATGAAGGCTGTCTAATAAAAGACAGAGTCTGTCCATGTATGGAAAATAAAAATTCACAGCTGCCTAATTATATGAATTCAGATATAGATTCAGTACCTCATTGCTTTGGAATAAAAGGTGGGTATCATTCATAATCTAATCTGGAGCCCGGAACTGGAGACTTTAGCATGATATATATACAATATCATGCAGAAAAAGAGATCAGTCAAAAGGATTCTGGCTCGTAGCTTACTGAAAAATGACAAATGGACCCTCACTTTTTTATTGCAACTCTTATTTGGAGAAAAGCAGGTGACTTTTAACGTTTCTGAGATAGCCATGTGTTCTGATAAAATGCTCATATGTTGAGAGATTTATTTTCTTTTCTTTTGAAGATGAGATCGGTTTTCTTTCTGGACAAAGTGAGCCCTCAGGCACTTTACCTACAGTGAGAAGTGGGAAATGCTGGCTCTTTTAAGGTGATTCCAGAGTCAAGAACATCTGCAATTGAATTGCTCTCTTTCCTTTCCTCTCAGTGTGCTATTGCAAACTGCTCCAGACTTGCCTATTGACAGTTTTACCAATCAGTGTACCTTATCACTGGCTGCAAGAGAGGTGGGATTCTGCTGAGCCTCTCCTGGTGCTGGCTCCAGGAGCAGTAGCCACGTTACAATTTCACAATTACTCCTGTTCATTAGCCCCTCTGATCGGAGTCATTTCTGGCAATAGTTTGGATCTTACTGCAGCAGCTATTACAGGAAAGCCAGCAACATTTTGCTGCTCTGCCATGCCTCTGGCATATACAAGTGACATAGCTTATATTATTACACCTAGAAAGGAGAAGCATTCAAAGCTCAGTGTCAGGATATCATACTATACTTAATATCACAATCTCTGTGGATGTTACACAGTAGATTTATAATACCAAAGTTGCAAAAATAGAGAGAGAGAGAATACCGTTTAAACTACACTTCAGCACTCTCCAAACCTTTCCATCAAAGGAAGAGTAATTGCCTCGCAGTCAGTGGTGACACCAAGCCTGAAGAATCTAATTTTCAGGAAAAAGGTTAAAAGGAACTGGCTTAGAAAGGGAAAATCTGGAGCAGAGATATGTGACTTCAGAATTATGGAAAGGATTGCTAACATCGGTGAGTTCCTTTTTATCGCCCAGTGTGTGCTTCAAAAGCCGAGATCTCAGAATACCAAATGTTTGAAGTGAAAAGCAAATAATAAATTTATGGAGAACATTTCACAGGTAGAAATGAGAAATACATATTGGAAACTGGAAATCAAGGGAGACAAAAAGCTGACTCAGATGAGAAATGCCTAAATTTACTGTAGATAACTCCATGAAAACCTGCACAGAAAATCTCCCAAATGTACTCACAGCCCTGGAGAGCTCTTCAGGTGGTCTGTTCCAGCAACAGGCTGAAAATAAGGTAAGAGTTTTAAATTATTGACAACTGCAAGAAACAGATGTAAGCTGAGAAACTTGGGTAAGGGAGAAATGGGGGCAAAAAAAAAGATGGGAAAAATACTTTAATGATGTACTCTTTGTGTCCATCAGCGCCTCTCCACAGACATCGCAGGAGCTATAGCTAGGATCATTTGTTCAAAGCACTGCCAGTCACGTTCCCAACAACTGTTTTCCTCTTCTTCTTGAAGCCAAAGGCTGAGTTTTGTTTTGTTAGTTCATATTCTAAAGTCAGACAGTCCCTCTGACACTGCCTCAGTGACTGAGGACCCAGGACACTAAAGACATGCACAGACCAGCATGGTTATAATGGGAAACAACCCATACCCAAGCTACTGCAGGGCAAAGCTTTGTTAATCCTTCATCAAAAAGCAGTGCTAAAGAGGGCATTCATATTTTTAATGTTCTTTAAAAGCTTACAAGAATAATTGGCCTCTATGGTGCTCTGTAGATGTGCGAAGATGTACATGTGCTCTGGATGCCATCCAGGCATATTTATGCTTGCGCTTTCCAGTGCTTGGTAGCCTTCAGCCTTTGGCTTTATGCCATGAAGCTCTTCTGAGATTCATATTGCAGGCTTTGTTGAGATAACTGTTTGGTGAAAGAGACTTTGTTTAGATCAAACAAATCTTTTTAAATATGAACTGTTTTATTGGCATCAGAAGGCTTTCCACACCTGCTGTCTCTATCCTCTGTTAGTACCTTTGGAAATGAAGGTGGTCACAGCAGGAAGGAGAGAATTGGAAAGCAAGTGAAAGTCCTATTATTTTTGCTAAGTGGCAGCTGATTTTATGAGGCTCAATTACCAGTGATTTTATGAGGCTCATTTTCCACTACCAAATTTTTGAAAGGTGCTCAATATTCCACTATTAGGCCAGGAGGAACTATGGGGTTTCAGTATAATCCAAACAGAATATAACAGCTGGCTTCAAAACATGCTGCCCAGTGGAAATAAAATGCTGGAAGGAAGAGGAGAGGAGGATAGGGTTGTTGAATTTGAGATTGTCAGCAGAAAGGACTGGGATTTCTTTGAAAAGTTCACATTTTTACCTTTGCTCTGATAGGAAAGTCTTACTGAGTCTGACAAATTTGAAGCATATAAAATCATTTACAAGAACTTCTGTGCAAGAGGAGAGAGGCAGAAAGTGAGCTGAGAAAATACATCTTTTCTGACTTACTTCTTTAATGTGTCAGCCTTGTCACAGAGCCAGGTAACAGCAGTATGCCCAGTATCAAATCAGTAGGGTACCCGTGCTTGGATACAATCTCTTTACGGAACAGTAAAGTGGTAAATAGTTCCCCAGTAAGGCAGATAATCACCAACCTTATTTCAAAATGCTGCCAAAGAGAGGGAAGGTATTGAGGTATTGAGCTCGAAATTCATCAGCTAGGGTCAAATGAACTGCAAGGGAGCAGCATTTCACAGGAAGGCAATAGGAAATGCAAACAATCGCAAAAACCAGATTTGAATGCAGAATCAGCTAAACATTACCATAAATCCTCCTGATCAAGGCAAAATGAAGTCAGGCAAAGATCATCAAAGTCCAGAACCCCTCTACAGTTTTTAACTTCTTAGTATAGTTTATGTGTAACGTCACCAGTTCCCTGGAGCTCACACACCATTCAAATCCATAATTGTTTCTTTAGACACCGTTCCCATTAATATACATTAAGTCAGCCAGTGAGGAAATATAAACCATACTTAGGTGGCCAATCATTGATCTCAAGTAGTCAAGGATCAGCCTTTATGCCTATCCACATTCCTAAAATGCGTATCAAATACATGTATTTCACAGAACAATGGAAAAAATTCTATACAAATTCTAATCTGCCTGAAAAAAAAAAAAAAAAACCCAAACAATTTTCTTTAACTGGGCCACACAAAACACAAAAATTGTTCCCAGCAAATATTTTTGTAAGCTCTAACTGTGAAGCTAAAGTAGCTCTATTCAAGCCTTCTGAAGAGAATTAGAGAGAATGAATGTGAAAAAGCATGTGGAGTACAATTTAAAGAAGCAAGCAAGCAAATCATGACCAGAGTATATCTATAAAACCTTGGCAGTTGACCTTCACTGGGTGAGAATGGTAAGTGGTTTGGAGAATCAGCATTTCATCAAGTGGTATATTTTTACCCTTATCAAAATATGACCCAGCGCTTCAGGTAAAAACTGATCATGCGAGGTTTGTCCATTTGCCTGCTCTCAGTGAGCGTGACAAAATTGTATTCCTAAATGAACTGTGATTTCTGCCTACTTTGATTACTTCAGATATATTTCTGTAACTGCTAAGGGGAGGAAAATCAGAAATAAAACTGCTCTAAACCTTTAATACCTTTTCTTTTGTTGAGAATCCATCCTGCCCCTCCCATTAGCTTATTCTGCTATGCCAAACCTCTCTTATGAAATTCCCCAATTTTGGCCAATTGGCTCAAGCGCTCCCCTAATATGCTCTTGCAATTGTAAGCACTCAGGGGTTCCACTAAAAGGGTGGCTGGATGCAGCTTCAGGACTAATTGTATCCTAGGAGTTATAGAATTATGCACCAACAGCTAAAAGGACACAATTACAAGGTGAACTATTGTGACACACACTGTGTAATGTCATACAATCAAATGCAATGTTTAGTAAACATGAACTTCTTTGTCATTTTGTATTTATTTATACAGGTTTAAAAAAAAATAAAGCACACATTTAAAAATATCCCTTTCTCCACTGTGTCTCTGCAGCATTATGCAACTTCTGATGGGTAGACAATGACTCCGTCAGTGCTTGGGGGAACTAGGTGATGAGTAGTGAGGAATATACAGTGCCTGTTTGATTGAATTACACCTGCAAAGAGAGGGCTACAGCCTTTCAGAGATAGCAGGAGAGAAAAGGAACAACTTACCAGGGGTTAGAGAGGTGAGAAAACCAAATTTCTGCAGAAGTGGGAGCCTTAACTAGGTCACTGCTTATGGGACTGCATTTTTCCAGCAACGTTTTTATGGCCCATTGTGCCAGTAATGAACTGCCAAAGGGTTTCTGATGCCTGGGATCTCTTCTCGGCCACAAAGCCAGAGGGAAAAGGGAAAAAAGTCTTCCAAGTGTGGTTGGAGATCAAGTAAAGCTCCAGCGTGCCCTAAAACCAGGGAGGTGACGCCCAGCTCTGCAGAAAACCAGGCTCCTGCCAGTATGCCCAAGGATCCACACATCGTCCCACAAAGTCTCCATAACATGCAAAGGCACTGCTCCACAGACCTCCAGCAGGACTGTCCCCTTCTTCTCTGAGAGTGACATATCACGTTTCCAGACAGCTCTGTCTTTCTTCAGAGACTGAGTTTCTTCGCCCCTTGCCTTCCCACTGTCATCCTCCTTCTCTCTCCTCATTTATTCTCATCCTCATTTAGCTCACAGAAGATACTCCAGTGCAAAAAGGTGATCTCAGCCCATTCCTCTCCAGTCTAAGCCAACACAACTTTGACTGGCAAAGGAAAGCAATCTGTAACTCTGGCAAAATGAGCAACTTTCTGCTTTCCTCACTAAGCCACTGTAACACAGAAAGATGACCTAACCACTGATATCCAAAATGCTGCTGAGCAAGCAAGGGGCAAAATGCTACCCATTTTTGCAAAAAATGTGCTGTGAGTCAAGTGTAAGTACAATGAGTGCCAGAATTAAATCATATGTAAGAGGTTATATCATTATTTTTTCCAGTGGTTACAGAATCATAGTCTTTTTTGTGGTAGTGGCTTTGACCTGTGCTTTGAACACAAAGCAATTAGAGTATCAAATAGCACTATTTGGGGGGCAAGGTGTGGAAGTGATTATGAGATTTAATCGTCTTCATATCCCAGAACCAATGTGGCATAATAGGAATTGTCATGCCAAAGTTCAACTCCATCTCTGTGCTCTATCACTACACATGTGCACTGTATATGTGTGTATATATATATTTTGCACACTCCTTAGCAGACAAAAGAAAGGGTGATCCCACGTGGGCTGTCCAGGGCCAGCTCTACTGAACTTTTTCACTACTTCTAGCATGGATAGTGGAAGGGTGGCTGTATTAATAAAATATTGTCTAAGTCAGGAAGGACTGCAGAACTGCAAAAGTTGAGAGCAAAAGTCAAAATGCACTTGACCCATCAGAGCAATGATGTGAAATCAACAATAAGAAATTAGGAAAAAGGCAAATCCATAAGATAAAGAGAAATCAGTGGTGCAAACACCAGATGTGGAAAAACTGGTTAAACAGAAACTGCAGAAGTGTATCTGAGTTTGCACTTGGTCACTGCTTCACCATGAGTAAACACCAGCAATGCTACAAAGACACCACACCTAATTCTTACCCAAATTATTAAAAGAATAACATATATAAGAAGACATGGAAGACATAGTCTTTTTCCTGTACTCCTTGGAGCTGATGATTCTTCAGCTGAACACTGTGGGCATGACACTTGGAAAGAGTACAGAATTGAATGAGAATAAGGAATCAGGAAAATACACCTGCTTCAGGAAAGCCTACTTAAGTCTAAGAGAGTTGAATTTGGGGAGAACCACAGTAACTCTTTTCTTTATGAAAAGAATATATAAGGACAGGTATCAAACATTTCTTGTGTCCCCTGAAGGTGGGACAAGACAAAATCAGCTTAACTTGCAGCAAATATAATTTAATTTGCATACCCTGATTCCAAGAATAGGCATGAACTGGGAATATGCTGCCTAGGCTTTCTGTGGAGCCATCTTTAGCAGGTTTTAAAGAACAGGTTACACACACAAAAAAAAATGCTTGAAACAGCCTATATTCTGATTCAGCCCTTTTCCTACAAGAATCCGGGTTTTTCCAACTCAAATATGGTATAGCGATTTAGGTTGCCCCAAGATGTCCCTTTAAATTGGCTAAGATTGTGTATTCAGAAATGGGCACCTAGAATTGCTTGTCATATTACTTAATGGAAAAGCTGTATTCTTGGCCTGTACATGCTGGGATGTGTTCAGAAAAAATGGGAGATTTATGTATCTGTAGCTAATACTTTTAAGTATAGCAATTTTAAAATTTGTAGCAATTTAGCCACAAGTAAGTGGAAAAAATGTGATGTCTTCAACTGTTTTCTGATGCACTTTAATATGTAGCTGTGAAATTCAAGCTATTTGGCTCACAGGAAAAACTCTGCTATAAAACATTCAGTAAGGATGGTCCAGGAAGAACAGAATAAGAGCAGAAGAGACAAATTCATTTGCTGGATAGTCAGTCATTTGAAGTTTAGGAGAAGAGAAATACCAGGCTAAAGACTTTCTTAATTTCTTTCTTGCAAATCAGTCTTTCAGTGTTTAATGAGTTCCTATCAGCCTATGCAAATAATTCACAATGAATAATTTATCTGATGATTTTTTTCTGTTTGTGGGATATCTAAAAGCAAATTGGTTTCCTCTCACATATACATTATTCAAAATTATGTTAGTTGAGCTTCAGGTGAGTGTGTTTTTACTGCAGTTGCTTTGCTCCATATTTGAGTATTCATACCACCTGCCTCAGGCAAGTGTCCCACCAGATTCCTTTTATCCTCAGTGCAAAGATTCCTTCCTGCTTTCAACAGGCTCTGCAGGATCTCTCTCTCCACTGATGCAGTGGATGGTGCTAACCTAGTAATTTGAGTATCCGAATTAGATGTGAGCATGTGGATTAAGCATGCGGGAATTACTGCCAGAGCTGAACTAGGGACCCTCTTGGGGTCCCACTTTCTAAATTACCTGTCTGAAGAGAAGCAAGATTAACGAGAGAAACAGAAGAAGCACTCCTCCAGGCATCCCATTTCTGCCTTTTATGTCCGCTGTGTCTTCCATAGTTTTGGCTGAGCTGTTCTCATTCACTGTGATCACAGAGTCATAGAATCACTTGGGTTGGAAAAAAACTGTAAGATCACTGAGTACAACAGTGTATTTTATATATGCTTACACTTGGTTTGCACACAAGTGGTATGAAAAGGATTATGACCTTAGCCTCAAATCTCATTTTAATAGTTCCTACCCAGAGGAAACTGCAACTGTACTGGAAGTGTCCCCCATTTCAGATCAACGAGGATGATAGGGTATAGTATGTGGATCAACAGGAACAACTCTCCTTCTGCTTCTTGGAACAAAGAATTAATGCATGTATTGAGAACTTTCAATTCACCTCTGTCATGAAATTTAGGGATGCCAGACAGACCAGCTAACAAGCAGGCATTGTTTCTGTTGTGTAACACACTGAGGATGCCAAAAGAAGTCCAAGAACTGTCAAGGTCCTTCAGTAAGCAAATTTTGAAGAGAAAGGAAAGCTTAAACAGGACTACAGTTATTTTTCCAGATGCACTGTGGTCTTTAGATGATTGCATTACATGGAGTTAGATCTATAAATTTCCCTGTGACTTCAATGGAGACAATTAAGAGGTCAGTAATAGAGAACTATGAAGTGTTTGTGTTGCAAGCAGCACCTGATAGCAATACCAACTGTATTAGATGTATAATGTGTCCAGCTCCATCAAAACCAATCTTTAAGCATGTCTTCTTATAAAGTTTTCAGAATGGAAAATATCATACACCGCAGCATTTGGTTTTACAGAATCATCTTCTCTCACAAGGCCACCTCATACTTCCTCTTTCGCCATTTCAAACTGCTAGAGAAAGTAATTCAAAGTTACCAAGAACATGCCTATTCACAAATGGAAAGGCTGATTTTCTTCACTGCAAAAGACAGGCCATCTAAAACTGTTGACTGTTTGTGGCTCACCGATTAATGTAAAAATGGGAGAGCTTAAACAGTGGAGATAAAAAGGAGCAAATGAAAGAACAGAAAGCACGAAGAAAGAAAAGAGATTAACAGAACAGGGGGAAAGACAAGCAAAGAAATAAATGCAATGAGGAGGGGGGAAAAAAAAGAAAAAAACTTCAAAATAAACTTTAGTGATGTTCTCAGTTAAAAAAGATAAAACAGTGGAGAAAAAAATGTTTGTAAAATGTGGGGATGATATCAGATCTTAATAATTCTGAAAAACAGAAAGTGTTGTCAAAATCCCAGTAATTGAATTTTCTCATTGAAAAGCTGGTGACAGCTTTGCTTACATGTTTAGCTACATAAAATCAAACTGCATGTTTCTGTGTGTATTTCTCAATGAAGTCAATGAGAATCAATAGCAAGAGCAGCATTCAAATCTGTTATTTTCATTGCAGAAAATGTAAACACAATACTCCATACATACCTGCACAATTTTTCTGTCTCTTTGTAGCTTCTAACACACTCCTAATACATGCCTATCTCAAAACCCCTCTTGTTAGCCTTCCTCTATTGATGGCTTCCAGCTGAAGGGAAGACAGAAACGGAGAGCTCATATATTGTTTGTTCTTAATAAATAATCATTAAAAGACAGATTGGCAACACAGCAGCATTCTCCAACACTTAGTCTATTTGCCTTGAGTCAGCTGCTCTGTACTTTCTCCCTATTCTTGCATAATTGATACTACTTCTTGCATAATACCTTTTTTCTGCACAAGGTCTGCTCTTACCTGAAAAATATTGTAAACTCATTCAAATTTCATGAATCCACACTGGGCCTAATGCAAACTAGCCAAGAAGCAGTAAAGGAAAATCAAATAAATGGTAAGCAGACACCTCTCCACTACCCATCAATTTTGCTGTTTCTTTTAACTGCTACCCAGGCCTGCCTAGCCTCCTCTTTGCCGAGGATGCTGAAAAATTTATGAGTAGCCAAAACTTAATCATCTCATCCTCTTCAGACTTACAATATACCACAGAAAGTGAGTATTCAAATGATCATCATACTGAGACCATGTTTTTTGAACCACTGATGTTTCCATTCATCCTCTTGATGGGTCTGAAAGGAGAACCTACAAACAGCAGCCGGACAAGGTAGCAATAATGTCACGTAAGATTAAGGAAATACTTCCCTGGTTGCACCAGTTCAAAGGCCTCTTGGCAGTTTAGACAAAACCTAACCATTGCTATCATAACCGAAAGAGGGTAGATTTAGATTAGATAAAAGAATTTGATATAAAGAAGAAAATCTTATTCTTGCAACACCACCACTATGAGGGTGGTGATACAGTGGAACAGGTTGCCCAGAGAACCTGTGGCTAGCCATTCCTGGAGGTGTTCAAAGCCAGGTTGGATGGGGCTTTGAGCAACCTGGTCTAGTGGAATGTGTCCCTGCCCATGGCATCTTTAAAGTCCTTTCCAACCCAAACCATTCTGTTGTTCTATGTTTCTGTAAGAACCAAAGCTGTGCCTGCAGGCAAGGTTACTGCAGGTACAGCTACCAGCAGGATGCCCAATTCCCCTGACTGTCTTGTGGTACATGAAGAGATCGGTACATTACACTCTGTGAATCAGCATGAGTGCAAAACGCTGAGATTTGAAAGCGCATCCTGAAATTTAATGGGCTTGGGTCTTCAAGACCATCTTGTCAGTGCAAAAGCCTAATTATTCTTCATTTTATCATTAGTCTAGATACCAGAGCCACAACAATCTGTAGGAAATGTAGGCTTCTCTAAATGCCTCATTTGGGATGGGAAGACAGATAGTATACCATCATGTTAATTAGCAAGAAGCGACTTACAGTCTTGTGTACTTGCACTTTGAACTCAGACCACAGCTTTCAAGGGAACAAATTCAGATTTGCTCATGAGTGGCCTATGCAATCAAAAATATCTATATGCAGGCCCTTAAATAGGAGGAGAATTTGTCTTCGTTTTTTGAATCAAGGTTCCCAAACGCATATTATTGAAGAAAACTTCATATTTCCTCCTAGAAGTCTTTTGACAAAAGAATGTGTCACAATGATGTACCGCAGGTAGGGCAAGAAAAAAAGTTTGCTAGAATAAAAATACTGAATGAAGATTATTTTTATGGACATTGTTACCTAATATTTTTTTATTATGATGCAAAAGCATATCTTTGATTTGCAAGATATGATCCTTCCCAGAAATACTGCAGTAGGTGTAAAATGTTGGGTGGTTAAGCAAAATTATCCATCAAAAAAGCTGAACAAGCAGGTTCCTTATTTAGAAAGGGAATGAGTTCACCAAAGCTAGGAGACCTGATGAAAGGAATAAATAAAATTCTCCAGATTTTTCAGTCACTGTAGTTGTGAGGAAAAACCCTTTCTGGGTATCTCCCATTTATGTGCCTATTTTATACCTGCACAGGTTGAGGTTTCTCATACACAGGAAGCAGCTTACATTAATCATGAGGAACGGAGGGCCTGGAGCTGCAGTGCACCACTCCACATGAAAAAACCCTAAAATATGCCAGTGCCAAATCTGCTTGGGCTGAAAATTATGTACTGTTCCTAATGTTGCATATGAAAAGAGTAAAATTAGTTGCATGCTCTCAGAGAATTTGCTGCACATCTACTCCCAATTTCTTTCCATTTCTGCCCTACCAAAGCATTGTCATTTTGATCCTTAGGAACCTTCCCCCTGTACTTTTCACCAGACTATAAAAGTCCTGTGCAAGTTCACCTCAGTGAAATTAGCAGTGTGAATAAGGACATCAAGATTTCCCTATTACCTCATGGAGAATTCATCTGCTGAGGTTTCATTCTCTGAAACATACAGCTTCTGTTCCTGGCCTCCTCCACATGGCTGCACACCTAGGCACAATGCTAATCTGACTTTCTGACACACTGCTTTCTCTCTGTGTACACCTGCCAGATGGTGGTATTAGGTCTGTGTATTAAGCAATAAAGCCTGCTTGCTGTCATACTAGAGCAGGAACAGCCTCGGCCACGTTCCCAAGCATTTATTCTTTGTCTGGAGTTCCTCAGGTATTTTGGTGCCAGCCATACATCACAACTTTAAGAGCTGAGGTGACAATTCAAAATATGAAAATCATTGCAGAGTAAATGAAGCAAATGATTATTTTTGACAAATACACATGAGTGTGGCACTCAGAAATCTGGCTTGAATGTCTCTAAATAATTAAATTTATCTACCTCAGTAACTACATTTGCATTGCAAATTGAGCTCTGCCGCATATGTGCGTACCTGCTGGTATCCAAGGTCTCGCTGACTGCTATCTCTAAGGTGCACAAACACCTTTGGGCAAATGCATTTCAGTGCAGAGAGCACCCAAGGGTAGGGGCACTTGGCACTGCTTGACAGAAACATTTTCTCAGTTGCCCTTGTTGCTCTTCCTTTCAGCGCCTTTAACGCTACTCTCTGTTCTGTGGCACAGTCATAACCCAAGGAGCAGCTGGTAGCGCCGAGCACAGGGCTCCTGAGGCAAGACTGCCTTTGCAAACCTAGCTTAGCTCCATTCTCTGCTTGTTGTGGTATTAGTTAACTACCTGGCCATAAACTAGCCACTCTGCAATGCTCCTATCCTGCTGAAAGAGCGTCCAATGCTACTGGAGTTAATTCCTTATATTGTTTCCATCTTTGTTCTGCACTCCACCAATGCCTCCCTTATTATAAGTTACTCAAATTTCATTGTAGAGCCAGAATTACCAATCTCCCTATGTACTCCCTAGCATATGAGTGTTTTCCCCAAAATGATGGCTTTGTTCTCAGAAATGTCCTCTGAGATGAAGAGACTTCCTTATGTCCATTTTACAAATAGAGGCTTGTACAGAGAGAGTAATGTCAACAGGGCTCTCATTTGAAACATTTACAGTTTGTCTTTCTTAGGGAATGTGGCATTTCATTGCACTGTATTTCTCCAGAGCAAAGCAGAGCTCTCCTGACCTCCATTGGAAACTCCAAGTGCTCTTCATTTCATTTCAACAAGTCAGACTGAAGGGCTCAGATAAGAAATCCAGAAATTGAAGAACACACAGGCATCACCTGTGAAAAATGTCAGTGAAGTGATGTGATTTAAATCCCAATGGAATTCAGGCAGCGTCAGGAAGAAAATCGAGTTCTCCAGGGCAGTATTTAACAGCCCATCCCAGGAGACTTCGCCTTGTTCCATCTTATTCACTGCACACTTTCCCAGTTTCTGCAGCAAATAATGCAGAGGTACTGGAGGTGACAGCCTTTCTCCCCATAGCTCTGACATATCTCCCAGTCTGTATGCGCTGAACTATTTGCAAGTCTGTTGGAAATGCCGTATGGTAACCCGAGACTCCACTTGTTACCGTTGGAAATAGTAACATTGCACAGGCAACCTGGATACTGTTTGGTATTTTTTCTTTGTCCCATGTCTCACTCTGTAAGCAAACACTTAATGACAAGTGAGGCAGGGGCTAGGAACTTTTCAGGTTGCATGCACAGAGACCCAAACTGCCTAGTGAAGCAGAAATAATCCCTTGTTCAGGTGTGTCACAAAGACGCCAATGAGAAATGGCCATGCTGGTTTCTTAGCAGGGGGAGCTACTCTCTGCAAAGGCAGTAAGTGAATTTTTACCCTTGCACACCTTACCCTGATCTCTTCTATCCCTCAGGCCAGGTTCAGCCCTCCTGGCAGCTTGTGACTTCCAATGCCTGAGCCCCCTCCCCAACCTCAGGGCTATGTCCTGCCTCCTGCTCCTGCCTCCTCATTCCCACCCACCCCCCACACACTCCCATGTCCCCCTCCACCATGTGCCCCTGCCCATGGCAGGGGGGTTGTAGCTACATGATCTTCAGGTCCTTTCCAACTCAAACCACTCAAGTAGTCTATGACCACACACACAGCAAGCATGCGCAACCCCATGCACACAGAATGAAGTAAAACAGCAGAAACCTCAGTCTCTTAGGGGTAATTTTCTTAGGACAAGCAACGGATAAACCCTGACACCAGCCCAGTTCCTCTCCCAGCTTTCCAGCCCTGCTCTAGAGCTCTGCTTATACTAAAAGGTTTGGAGCTTTTTCATGTGAGCAAGACAGTCATTTCTTTCCTGCAAACAGCCAAATTGCTTCAGAGAATAGAAATTGTGCTCACATTTTGACAGTGAAGGTTTTAAATATAAGCTCTTAAATTTTGGCAAAATTATAACACAGAAAAACAATTATATGAATATTGCTCTGTCCTAGAGTGAGGCTTGATTACTTGGCTACATTATTTAAGGAAAGCTTTTACAAACAGAAAGAATATGCATGTGAGCTCTGGATAACCAGATAACCTCAGCTGACAAAACAGTAACTAAATGACCACACTTTTTACTGTCATGTTCTCCTTCGGGTGGCCATCCTCTGCTAGTCAGAGATTGTGGTGTAAATTCTCTCTGTAGAGTCCTTTCTCTGTATCTGAAAGTAAAACCCAAAGCTTTTTAGCAGCACTTCCAATTTATCCTTTCCACTAACAGTCAGCACCCTCTCCAAAATCTTTTCATCTCTCTCTAAAACACTAAATTATATGGACCTAATCCCAACTGAATCAGATGATTGCGCCCATCTGTACTGTGAAGGGACTTTCAAACAGCTTCAGTCAAAGCAAGCAGTGCCTGCTCTGCAAACATCATACCTTCTTCCACACCTAAAAGCAGTGATGGCTGACTGACAAGGATTATTTTTATGATGTTAGACCAACTGCATGCTATTTATTTATAGTCTTAGATATGTGTATATATTTATTATTAATAAATAATATATTAAAAGAATATAATGTAATAATAAATTACCTAGTGAGTTTATTTATTTATATATTGATTTCTGTTCTGTTAGACCAACTACAGATTTAGGTTTATATAGAAGTATACGGCAACTGTAGGCTATCATCTGGTACCATCTGTCACAATTACTGATCCTGTGGGTGCTACAGAGATCAGAGACAGCCTGGGGGAGGGAAGGAGGTTCATGTGGGAGTGCTCCATGCATTTTTAGAAGGAGTTTTGTCAAATCTGTCAAATCCATCAAATGAAGAAAGGATGTTATGCTGATTCCAAGTGACTCCATTACTGCAGCTGGATACAAAATGCCAGGTAACCATGCTGCATGATCATGGTGTGCAGTCCTACACCAGCTGGGTTGGAGCATCACCTTTCAAACACAGATAGACCCAGCTTTCTGAGGCATGTTTAGATTGCTGTTTAGGCCCAAGCCTGGGGTCTGGAGCTAGAAGCCAGCCTGGTGAGGTTCACAATCTGCCTTTCTGCTGTGACAGCCAAACTAATCAGCACCTACCCAGTCTAGGACAAGCCGGCACTCCACCTGGACCCTGTGTGCCTGCACCTTTCAGGTTGCCTTTAGCAGCACAAGAAAATCTTTGGGAAACGGTTCAAGCTGGGCAGGTGTTCATTTGCAAAATAATATGCAAGAAATTGAAGGAGCTGCTATCTCAAGAGGAGTTCCCTCTCCTTCCTCTGGGATGCTGTGACCACTGCTGAAACAACTCAAACTTCTTAAAACAGCATTGGGGTCTTTCAGATGTCAGTGCCATGCCCCACATTCATTCATGGTTGGTGGTTGGTACCCCAGCACTACCGGCACTGTATTTATGGAGAGATTTCAAATTCCCTGTGTGTTACCAAATCATCTGGTCCAACAGGAGGTTCAAGGCTTCACCTATCCAGCAGAGAACCCCAGGCTTGGGCTGACAATCTCAAAAGGAAAACAGGTGAAGGGTCTGAAGCCTGCTCCCAAATCCAGGGCAAAATTAATGATTAGTGTAGCAGCCACAGACCTAATCATTAATAGAGATAAAGACACCTCATTTATTATCTGTGATTACTGTATGTAACAAATCCACATCCCTTAAGGCTGGCCAGCCCTGGCTTTGCAGTGTTTCTGAGGACAGCAGGGGGAAGGACTTTATCACAGTCTCAATATCCAAGTCCAAGGCACGGCAGCAGGAGGGTGTCCCACGTGCCCTGGCTGGGCACATGAGGTTTCAGTGCAGGCAGCCTATCCCAGGCTCAACAGTGACAGAGGTTCGAGCACAGGCATCTGGAGCTGCTGAGCTTATTCGTGGCTGCCCATGTGGCTGAGGGAAACCATCCCGAAAACCCTGCACTCACAGGAATCACACGAGGCCACATATAATTGTCCTTCAGAATTACAGGAACTTTTAAATTGAAAACATACATCTTTTACACTCTGATTTCTGAGTCTTTGGAGTCCCCCTGTCCGAACTGGTCTGTTTGACCATGAGAGCCTCCTAATAACACAATATAGTAATGCAACTTAGATAGGGAAGCTTCAAGGAAAACACCCAAAGGTTCAACTCTCTCAGGAACCCACCCAGAGCTGGCAGCACTGGGAAGGAATTGCAGGCAGATTCTCAGCACGCCACTTGCTGAGGGACGCTGCCCTCTCCGGCCATCCAGCCCTTCAGTTTCCTTCCATTTCCAATCCACTATTTCTCATCAAAGTGACAGGTGTGAGACAATGGATCTCAATTAATGTCTGTTGACTGCTTGGATGGAAGTTGACAGATTGTGGAATGCTGCTATTAAATGCACCGAAATAACCAAAGAGAGACTGAAGTGGAGATATATATCTATATATCTAAAAATACATTTATTTTATATATGTATGTATATATAATATCTTTTCTCAAGAAGCCAATGAAAAACTGTTGGGTTTTATCTCCTTTTGAGATAGTTGCTTTCTGATTAGGTACAGTGACAATTATTCCACTGCTTGTTATAGGAAACACTAGAGTACCTCATATGTAAGTGATGCCATTCTGGAAATAATAATCTTTTGACATAATGTTATATATATGCTTCTTTCTTTATGCATCCTGCAGGTTAATAAAATCAAGAGCCAGATGCCTTGAGACAAATTGGCTATTTCCTGTCAATAAAATGCAATGCCTAGCACTTAATTTATAGGAAACACTGGTGCCATTAAGTGCTTTGGGTTGCCTGTGCTGCTCATCCCTGTGGAAGCACTGTTATTATTGCAGCCCTACTACCATATAGCATTAGTCCATAAGCATAGAACAATTTATCTAAATAAGAAATGTGAGCAGTATAAGATGCTTCTGCACTGAAAAGATCCATCTGACTTTGAATTTGCTTAGTCACTCTCCATTTTGATCTACAGGATTCACTATATTCACTCATAAAACCAGGATATTTTTACAAACGCGTGAATAATGATAGTGTTCTGCAGCTGTTTGGCACTGCTTCTGAAATGGCATTTGTGATGGTGAAGATCCCTCTGATGAGACTAAATGCTCATCTAACCAGCCACACAGTTGTTAATACGCAACTTGAGAGAAAAAAAAAAATCAGAAAAAGTAAAAAAAAAAAAAAAAAGATAAAATTAAAACCCCTTCTGTCATGCTATATTCTCCTTGCTTATTTATAATTAATATAAGGGTAATTCTCTTCTCTGGGCTTAAGAGCATTTGGTTAAGAAATTATCATGCTCCAGCCTAGTTTGAAATTTATCGGTGATATTCATTTCAAGCAGCACAGTTAATTTTGGAAGACCTGTTGCCATGCCATAGTTAAGCTTCATTATGTTAATCATGTTGTTTAACATGTGAAACACGTGGTATCACTCTCAAATGTTTACCACATACACTTTTTAAAACTTGACATTTCTGAGGGGGTTCAAAAAAAAAAAACCAGTAATTTAGGCTCTAAGTGCAAAGCAATTAAAAATTAGTGCAAAAAAGACCATGTTTTGAGTTTTGCGATTTTTTGAAGCCCTTCTACATTGACAAGGTCAAAACAGAAAAAGAGAAAACATGCAAATACTGAACATTTGGTGGCTTCTCAGTTGCTCTGGGCTTATTTTACTCACTAACAGCAGCGTTCAGAATTCAGACTTTCAGCAGTCAACCAACAGAAAACAAGATTTCTGACAGTTTCTCCTAATCTTCAACACAATATGAGAAGCCATCTTAACCGGACCAAAAGGGAAGTACGATGGGATCTGCTCACACAGGACCCTTCTTAAAGCTTCCTGCCTCCAAAGCCAAGGAGACAGAAATAACCTCTGCTGGGTCTTTTTGTTTAACATCAAAAAACATTTGGGGTGCATTTGCTGACATTTGTGAAAAACAAGGTGGAAGACTTGAACTGGATAACAACTGGTTTAATGGAAATTAAGAAATCTGTTCAATCTTCAAAGCTTACAGCTCCCATGGAGTGCCCAGCACACCCCCATATCCCTTTGATTTATAGCAGAAGGACTCATGTCTTGAAACATCTGGGCACTTTGCACTCCCCTCCTGAAAAAAATGAACAATAAAACGAGCCAATAAAAACAAACACCAAAAAATCCTGTTTTTTAAACAATAGTGACCTTTGCTGAAGAAAATAAGTTTTGATAAAAGTTTATTGTTTTTCCCAGACTCTGTGACCAGGGAAGAAAAGGTCAAGTTCCCACTAAAGCATTTTTCATCTGAGTGATCTCAAGAGGATGGAGAGCTCAGCTCACTGAAGGTGAAGTCTCAGAGATGACCACGCCAATCTAAGCACTGGTTGGCACTCACAGTTCAGCCTCCACCCTCCCTCCCCAGTGCCCACTGCTGCTGCCCCCCAGCCTGCCTCCCCTCCTGCCACAGTGTAAAGCAAACCCACCAAAACACAACCTCGCCCATGTCATCCTGCCAGAAGCCTCAGTGTGCAGGAGAGGATCTAACAAAGCAAAAGAGCCTTTTTTACACAAACTAGAAAGATCTGCTACTGTCTTAGTGGCTCTATGAGGAAAACTGGAAGATGGGGAAAAAAAAATCCCAATCTGTCTTTCCAATCTAAGTGACACTTATGATTAGATGCACCCACTTGGGAAATTATGGGGTCATGGAAAAGATGTGTTAGCAGAATCTTTTCAAAACTACTGGTGGTCCCAGCAGGGACCTTTCCAAAGCCCCAGCTGGCCCTGTCCTCCTCCTAGGTCTTTTGTTGTCCTCCCTTACTCCTCCCCACATTAGGATTCTCCGTACACCTCCCCACTACAACACAGAGTGTTCCTGTGCCTTGCACTGGAAATGGCAATAGCAGGAGGCTTCACATCTCCCCAACCTGAGCCCTAAGCCCTGCAGCCTGGAAAACAAGGAAGAAAAGCATAGGTGAAGAATATAGCAACTTGATGGAGCAGTGGAAAGTACACACGTAATAGCAGCAGAATGCAGATTAAAAGCAGTTGAACCTGGTTTGGCATGAAAACTCATCCACATCTATTGTCTCTGCAAAGTTGAGTCAAGGAATGCTTTGAGTTGGAAGGGACCATAAAGATTATCTACTTCCAACCTCCCTCACACCAGACCAGGTTGCTCAAAGTCCCATCCAACCTGGCCTTAAACACTGCTAAGGATGGGGCAGCTACAACTTCTTTGGACAACTGTTTCAGTGCTTCATCACCCTCACAGTAAATAACTTCTGCCTAATATCTAATCTTCATGGCCTCCTCTGGACTTGCTCCAAATGCTCCTCAACCTTCTTACGTTGACAGTCCCATAGCTGAACACAGTGCTCCAGATGGGGTCTCAGAGGAGCAGAGTAGAAGGATAGAATCACGCCCTTCAACCTGCTTGTCACACTTCTTTTGATGCAGCCCAGCATACAGTTGGCAAACATGTAGCTGATCTGTTTGTAGCTTCTGGTAAAATTTATTTATAGGACATCCTTTCATTTTTGTTAATGCACAATTATGAACTGCTGAGAGCTAAATTATTGGAGTGAATGAAATTTTAATTGAAAGGGAAAATGCCTCCTAATATCCCATGAAAAATGAGATCCTGGTGTCTACAACAGGAATCTTCTGTTCAGCACCTCTGGATTATGCATGAGTTGCAGATCAATGTGCTTTGGCTGACAGGGAAGCTCTTTCTACTGTTATGCATCTACCTTTTAGGGGTTTTAGAGGAAGGAAAAAGCTTACCAGTTCATTTTACAAAATAACTGGAATTTCTGTATGTGAATGTCCTCACTTGAGAGCTTACTTGCTCCAGTCAAATATCAGTACAGAGTATGCATGCAACCCAAAGGCTGACTTCAAAAGAGCTGTGTACAGGGTATGAAAGGAAAAAAATATGCATATTTGCTGCATGTTGTTACAGTGTTAAATTTGCTTCCAACTGAACTTTCTGTTTTAAGAAAAATCAGAATAGGGTTTTGTTTCAATAACATATCCAAAAAAAGATTTATACTTCATATTTTCATATTCATCACATTGATGGGTAAAAACAAATGAGTATTGTCACATTCTGTCACTGAATAACATGTCATGAAATCCAAATGACACATTTAGAACCTACAAATTTTTATTCCAGAAGAGAAAGAAATTGTTAAGTACAGTTAAGAAAAAAAGCGAAAAAATTGAAACGAGAAATAGAGGATATTTTGACTTTATTACTTCTAGAATTTCAACCTCCTCTATTTAAAAGCCAGGAAAACAAAGACCTGCCATCCAGTATCTCCACAAGTTACAGTCCAACCTGCAAATACTAACCGAGCACTTGATATGATCTTGAGGTGTTTCTATTTCCTATTTAATAGTTTCATGCATTCATGTGCTAATAAAGGTTAAACTAGATGAGCCTTCAAGCTACCCTCTATACTTTATCTGCCAGAGCTATAAAAGCCAAAGAAAATTGTTGCGTTTATATTGTGGAAAGAGAACGACTGCAAACATTGTAATAAAGTAGGGGATTTCTTACTATGTATCATTTCAGCAGCAGTTGTTTACAACAAAAACATTTAGTCAGAACTGGATTTTTATGAGAAATCCTCATGTGTTACTAATCTTCTGCAGACATCAGTCTGATTCCCCTGGATCTTCCATTTGCTCCTGGTGAATCACCCTGCTCACAAAGCAAATTGCCTTGTCCTGACTTTGTTTTCTATGTTAATTTTCAATGTGGCTTCAGGTATATGCAGCAGTTTATCCTTGAGAAAATTCAACATAGTCATGCTAGCACAATTTTAATCCTAAATTAACACACAACACCATTGTACAATTCATAAACACTTCCAGTCTGGAACAGCTGTTTTATCTCAGACTCTAAAAACAGGACCAGATGTGAAATTAAGTACAAAATAGCCTGAATAACCATAGATGAGAAGCAGACAGAAGTTTCTACCAAACTGCTTAGAACCCTTGACTTCCAGCCTTGCCTTAAGCCTTCCCAATAGATCAGTTGTTCGTCCTTCATGCAAACACTCCAGCCCCTTTTTAACCCTCTCAGTAGTCTGAAATACATAACAAAAAAAGCCACCTGTGTAATCTCACAAAGAACCTGTAGGCAGAAAAGCAGATGACTGAAGTCACCTTTTCATATCGCCACATCCTTCAAAAGATCACAGCAAGGTCATGAACATAAATTTTTGGTTTGGCTGAGAAGTGACAGATTTGGATTAGAAGTGCCATAAGAAGAAGATTTAATGAAAACCTTTATAATAAATAGAAAAAAAAAAAAATCAGATTGCCCTTTGGAGAGAAAGACAGTGAAAAATACAGATTGAGAGGCTGGGTTTAGCAAAAGTGTTTCCACTGCTTTATCAAACAATGTTTAGCTGAGATAAAAATGAACTAGCAAATCTTGATGTATACATTGGTTAGGCTAAAGAGTTATCATTATAGAATGAATGGTATTCTCCTTTCAGCAGAGTTGATAAACAGCAGTTCGGAGGGAAGAAAAAAACCCAACCAAGCATGTTCATTGCAAAGGAATTACAATACAAATCTCATGTGTTATGGTAATGTTTCATGATCACATTGGATGAGCCAACACTGATTAAAGGCCAAATTCTTTTTGAAAGTACAAACTAGTCTCCCATTTACAGCAGCAGTGATAAAAAGGGCAAATTTTGGCGGCCATGACCTCATCTTTTATTACCATCTTAGGTATCAAAAGCCAGATTTAGAAAGGCATTTTTTTTAGCTTAAATAGCACATGGGTCCATAGACATAAATACAAGGATTTGCAGAAAATCCTTGCAGAATGCCTGAAGTGGCTTTCTAAATTTTTAATCACAAACAGATGAATCATGTTAAAAAGAGTACACAAAAAGAGAACTACTACCATCACCACCAGTACTGATCACTTTAAGAAACTTAAATTATGTTTGCTAATTCTAGGAACTGGAAATTCCTTCTTTCTGACATTTGTATGTGTGCATGCAGTCTGAAAAAGTACCCCCAAAACTAAAACACAGATTCAAAAAAACAAAACCCAAACCCACAAAACGCCAATTTTTAGGAAAAAAGTGTCATAGGAAAGTAAAATCCTTTCATTATTTTCTCATATTTTCCATGTAATCTGAAAAACATACCGCACATTAAGCCCTTCTTTCAGTAGGTTTCCTATACGTTCAACATAAAATAGGAACTACTTTTTTTAGACATTGTAACATCTATAATCAGGGTGAATCTCAGCTTTTCCAACATTATTATTTTGACCTACTTCCTTCCTTTTTCATATGCATATATTGACTTAAGTTGCTTTTTGCATTTGAATTGGAGCAACTGAAATTGGAATTGGGCAAAATATTTAATTTTCTTACATAAACAGATTATTTACACTTGAGAAATATGCTTATATTATGTGAGCTATCCTTACTAACTCAGACTGGGTCTGGTAATTTCCCCATAAGGTGGGCTAATCAGCACCTCTTTAGAAAAAAAATAGCCTTCATCAGTGGCAGATGAAGTGGCTAAGCCACTGCCCATCATATTTGAGAAGTCATGACAGTCTGGTGAAGTTCCCACTGACTGAAAAAGGGGAGACATAGCCCCCTATTTTTTAAAAAGGGAAAAAGTTAAGACCCAGGGAACTACAGGTCAATCAGTTTCACTCCTGTGCCTGGCAAGATCATGGAGCAGATTCTCCTGCAAACTGCGCTAAGGCACATAGAAAATAAGGAGGTGATTGATCGCTGCCAACATGGCTTCACTACATCCAAATCACGCTAGACAAATTTGATGGCCTTCTATGACAGGATTATAGTGTCAGTGGATAAGGGAAAAGTAACATTATCCACCTGGACTTGTGCATCTGACACTGTCCTGTATGACCCTTGCCTCTAAACTGGAGAGGCATGGATTTGATGGATAGACTACTCAATGGATAAGGAATTGGCTGGATGGTAGCACTCAAAGAACTGTAGTCAACTGCTTGATGTTCAGAGACTGGTGAAGAGTGGTGTTTCTCAGGGGTCAGCACTGGGACCCGAAATGTTCAACTCAGGGACAGTGTGACAGGGACAATGGGATTGAGTGCACCCTTAGCAGCTTTGGTGATGACACTAAGCTATGTGTTGTGGTCAACATGCTGGAGGGAAAGGATGCCATCCAGAGGAACCTTGACATGCTTGAGAGGTGGGCCAGTGCCAACTTCATGAAGTTCAACAAGGCCAAGTGCAAGGTTCTGCACCTGGGTTGGGGCAATCCCAAGCACAGTAATACAGGCTGGGCAGAGAATGGGTTTAGACCAGCCCTGAGGAGAAGGACCTGTGTGTATTGGTTCATAAGAAGTTCAACGTGACCCAGCAATGTTCACTTGCAGCCCAGAAAGACAGCTGTATTCTGGGCAGCATCAAAAGGAGCATAGCCAGTAGGTTGAGGTCTACTTCACTCTCACGAGACCCCACCTGAAATACTTGCATTCACCTCTGGAGCCCTCAACACAAGAGGGACATGGAGAATTAGGAGTGAGTCCAGAGAAGGTCTCAAAGTTGACCCAAAGGCAGAAGCCCGTCTCTTATGAAGACAGGCTGAGAGTGCTGGGGTTGTGCATCCTTCTCTATTTACCATAGTCTACAGATCTTTAGTGCCATCATTCCAGCCACTTACAGAAAAAAATAAGCACTGTGGCTACAGCAAGATCTTGAACTCATGTGCCAGAAGATTTATGCATTTCATAATTATTATTCTTTGTTTTGAGGTGGTGCCTACAGTTCCCAACAGCAAACTGATCCCTTTAGCAGGTATCAGGTGATGTGCAATGAAAACTGAAAGGGAAGCTGAGAGTAATAGCTTGTTGAATGGTATTTTTTCCCCAAACTGTCATTTATGCCCACGCATAGAGCCGTAGAAGGGTTTGGGTTGGAAAGTACCTTAAGATCGTCTAGTTCCAACCCCTCTGCCATGGGCAGGGACACCTCACACTAGACCATGTCACCCAAGGACACACCTATGCTTTCTTTTCTGTTTCCAAGTTAAATGCTTTCATTTTGACCAAGTGCATGCTGAAATTCAACACAAAGCTATTTAAAATGTTTAGGGTCCAGTCTAACTCCTATTAAACTCCTATTCAACTAACTCCTATCCAACTAAATGGACAGAAAGATTGATTTACCTTCTCTAAGAGCTGGGTTCAGAGTAGAAAATGTTCCTGTACTTCTGCTAAGACAAAGGCCAGAGCATTATGTCAAACCTCTACATTCAGTCATGTCAGAAGTATTCCTCATGCATGTCTTTATAATGCACTATTACAGATGAACCCAAAAGCCCTTTTCCCAAGCAACAGCACCACACTGGCTCTGTCTCAAGCTGCTCCTCACTCCTTCCTGACCTGAGTTAATTGCTCAGTCTTCTCCACATTTTTTTCTATTTACTTCCCTTATATTTACTGCCCAGTTTATACTTGCAAAGGAGCCAGCAGAGTCATTCCTTTCTGTCTTGAGAAAAGCTTGGTGGGATTTATTATTTTTTTATCATTTTTACATGCAAAATGTTGACAGCTCTAGAGGTGAACTGAACAACTTCTACTGTAAGGACTTCACAGCAGTTCTTAAATGAATTTTCTTGGGTTTATCACTGGTGTTTTATTTTTCCTTTCTCTCTCCTCTCTCACTGTCACCAGCACCAACCATTTTCCCTCCTGACATTACACTGTAATTTAAGAAAGCTCTTGTTCTATCGCTTAAAAAACTATTTTTATAACCACCACTATTCAGATATATCTTCTTCAAGTCTTTTTGTTATAGCTATTGAAGCAAGCAGGAGTCTCAAGTTGTCAGTGAAAAGTGCTTATTAAAATTGTTATATCTGAAAAAGACTTGCTAAGAAATCTTTTCGCAGGCTTTGATTCCATGAAGCAACCATGGTCTTCCTCCAAAATGTGCTGATCAGGCAAAAAATAATACTTTGAGAGAAATAAAAAAAAAAAGAAAGAAATCACTTAATACAGAAAACACTGCCTTGAAGCAAACTGCACATCCAAAAGAAGAAGAAACTCAAGGTCTGCATAAAATTTACTTGGATGTTTGGTGTTGGCATTGATGTGAAAATGCACGTCTTCAGTGTGACGAAGGATGGAAATGTAGACTCTTGAGAGAGAAACAGGGCAGCACCTGAGCTTTTTGTTATAAACATAGACTTAAGGATGGCCCCAAGCCACCAGGGCAGCCCTGCTCTTTATCAGAGGCGCGGGAGACCTTTTCCATCATGCTGCAGTAGGGGGTCCTTTCCATGGCACAGTAGAGGTCTCCTTTGAGATACAACAGCAGGAAAACCAATTGTATCGTTTTGCATGAAAAATGTTCTTTAGCAACCACCCTGTCACATTATGAGCTTGCAAACCATGTATCCTTACATGTCAAGAACAATATGGAGTCAGACTCCTGTGAAGTAAGAGTAAGAAGCCCACAGCACATTCCTCGTGAATCACCAGGACACCATCTTCTGGCTCCCAACCACACAAAACAGCCTCCCAGAAAGGAAGCAAAGAAATGGGAGGCAGTGCCCTGAGGAAGCTCTGCTCCCAAAGCAAACCAAAGCATCTGGGGAGATCAGCTACAGAGAGCAGGTCTGAGCCCCTACCTGTTCTGTTATTCCTGTGTGCACACTGAAGGAAATGCAATGTTCATGTCTGCCTGTGGCACAGTATCCCTGGGGCTCCCACAGCAGCACAGCAGTTTTGCTCTGTCCCCTGAGCAGGTCTGCAAAGCCTCATCTGAATCAGTTAAGTAGAATGAAATATCATTTTAAGTTCAATCTGTAACTCACACTGAGCTATTATTAAAGAGGGAACATTATCCATATTATAAATGTTACCTGAGTAAACAAGAAATATGAATGAGTGAAATCCATTCATCTCAATGAGCATATCTCTCCTGAAGAGTGTTACAAAGCCACAGGATGTCCCCAAGTTTCAGAATCTGTGATCCCACCTCTGAGGTGGATGAAAGACTTGCAATAGCATACGTATCTAGATAGCTCCTTAATGACTCTCCCTCTAAGGGGAATTTTGTGCATTGCTTATTCAGAACAAAGGTGGCAATAGGTTATACCATACACACTTGCCAATAATTGTTCTATAAACAGCCATTTTCTTCTGCAAAACAGCTTAACAGACACCTACTGTCAATCCTCAGAATGAAAGAAAGCTACAGATCTTCCAGAGGTGCAGATAGGGAGCAGCAGGGTAGCAACTGAATCTGTTTCTGCAGCAAAATTGCAGTTAGAAGACACATGTGGAGGAAAACAGTTGGTGCTGAGGACCAAATGCCACTATATTAAAAAAAAAAAAAACAGGGAGGGCAGCAGGGGGAGGATTTACTTCAGCTCTTGTCTGATCTGGTGCACTGAATGGCCGTGAGCACTTGTCTCAGTTTCATCCAGGAGGACCTGGGTTTGGGAGCTCTGAGACCACCCTGTAATGCAAACCAAATGGCGTTAGTGCAGACAACTGGAAGAGCTGTTTCAGAATGCGTTCCCGATCTGAACAAAACCACTAATGTAAATGCACACTTCTTCATCCTGTTCCTCAGTACCATTGAAAACAGTGAAATAAGTCATGCACAAAGGCGCAGCTCAAGGAGAAAAGAGGTTGAACAGTCATTCCTCTTCTGCCCAAGCTCTTACACCTTTCAAGTTGCTTTGATAATAAAAAGAACGAAAGTCTGAGGCAGAGCTATTCAACTAAACTACACTCAATTGCCTGGTTCTGAAGAAAGAAATTTCAAGCTTTTCTATCTCACCTATTGAATTATGCTGAGACAGAACTTTTTCCAGAATTTTAAAGGTTTTTTTCTTTATTTTCCCCTCCATTAATGAAGCATTTTTCATTTTATTTTTCTCCAAGAATTCAGCAGTTTTCTCAAGATAACCATTTCACCTCCAGTTTCTTTAACATACGTTTTTCTGCACAGCAGACAAGAATGAGCTGCTTTTTGTTAGGCAGCATCTTTCCAATAGATGCTGCCACTGTAGTTCCGAGCACCTCTCAAAGCAACTCTTCTTCATGGTCCTTCAGTGCCAAAGTTTTGAGGTGATTTTGCCACACCAAAATTAATGCTCCCAAAGCATCCTTCCTGTTCAGATACACAAACTGTAACACGGGTGGATAGAATTACAGCCCCTCTCTCTCCCAGGTTGGTTGTAAAGGCAGGTGTTTCATTTTGCACCTTTCTTAAATTGGAATTATTAAAAAAAAAATCTAACCCAAAACTGACTACTTTTTTTTTCAATCTAGACGCTCGCAGCAGCCCCATTTCTTTCAGCTATAGGGAGGGTAAATGACACTTTCAGCCAAAGTGAGCCTGTTTCAGATAAATACATTTGCTTTTTTCCCTGGAAGTTTATTCCTGCTCCTCTACATGTCCTGACTGGTGGACCAAGATGGTTCAGCTCCTCCCTGCTGGGAAGCTGAACCACAGGCAGACACTTGATCCCAGCTCGCTGCTGCCTGGAGTTGAGCACACATAGGGGAGCAAACACAGCAGAAAGCTGGTTACAAACCATGCCCATGCTGTGGGTGCCCTGCAGCCACCTCCACCCCTCACGGGGCTGCTCACTTGCACAGGCAGCAAGCGGCTCCCTGGTGGCTCTTCCCTTGGAAATTGCAGCTTGATTCCAAAGATGGTGTGGCCCCAACCTCAACTGCCCTGTGGTGTGGGCAGCTCTTTCCTCCTGGGAACTATACTAGAAAGTCAGGAGTAGAGCAGAACAGCACTTTCATCTAGGAATAAAAGGGACTTGTTTCACCCTGCCGTGAAAGAAGGATTCGCACTGCCCTGTCTTTCCATGATGCCAACCTGAGCTTTTGTTAAAGAATGGGGAATGTCTCCGCTGACTTCAAATGATTCCACCTCAGGATTTTAGATCCAGCTTCACTGTGCTTAAAAAAAAAAAAATCCATTGTATAGGATTAGCCTGTTTATACTCCTTCCTGATATGCACAACAGCAACGCAGCAGAAATATAGTACATGGCCTTAATTTACTCTCTATAAAGCTCTCGTGTAACTGCTTAATGTAATCAATTACTGAGTAATCTGAACTGTGCCCACAAAATGAACATAAATTGGCATCGAAGCTAGGACAATGCAAGCGGTGTTGCTAATTTCCAACCATCTATTGTAATCCTGTATTCACTGGAGAGAATTCTCTCCTGGTAAAATTTAAAAGCTCTTTACACAAATGACTGCTTTCCTGTGATGCAGAGCAACAAGCAACATCTTCTGAGCACTAAAATTATACAAAATATACTGTGCCTGCATGTACACAAGAAGAAGAGAACTGAGCAAATAGCATTTATACAGATTCTGGACTCATTTGCTTTAGTGGATAAATACTGGGTGTAGGTAAAGTCCATCCACTAAAGTACATGACATGTCCATATATATTCCTTCAGTACAAAACATCTGCTGAAGAATTATTTAGAACTGCATTTTGCATTAACTACAAAATAAACCACTTCAACTCTTGCGGATGACAAACAGCAAAGGGGGAATGAATTGCATTATTCCAGGGGAAGGAAACGCAAGCAGCCTGAGAGCCCTGGCCTCCTGTTTTCCCCATTTTCTCTGTTGAAAGAAGGGAGCCAGTGATGTTGGGAAGACAGCATGGCCACTCTCATCCACTCCCTTTCTTCCTTTTCCTCTCGTTCTCTCCAGTCTTTTCCTTCTCATGCTGCTGCAGAGCTTTCCAAATGAAGAAGCTGTTTCCATGACACCAAACCCTTAATTTGAAGCATATAAACAGCCTAGGATTATGATCATAATGCACCATTTCAGATTTATTTTATTCTTGTTTGGTTCTGCTTTGGACAGAGACAGGCAACCCTTATGAAACCCAACATAACAATTACTGGTTATAACCAGCAAGCAGTTTCACCTTTAGTGTTTTACACATACCTTGATTTTGTTCTCTATTAAATTTCTTGTCATGCTTAATAAACCTAAGAATCAGACTAGTTGATTAATCAGACTGCTTTGTGTTTGTGCTTTGTACTTGTAGCCAGATCCATCTCCCTGGTGCTTTGTGTTTTTTTTTGGTGAGGTCTTAGCTCAGTGCATCCTTTCTCCTCATTGTTTACTTTTCATCAAAAGCTATTTTTTGGTTGCTCTCTTCTCCAGAAAGTGTTTTATAGTCTTCTATCACGGCAAACATTCAATAAAAAACAACAAATGTCAGTATTCTCCTATTTTATTTATCTAAATACTTATCTATTTATCTAAAAGATAAATAGCATTCTTATTGCATATAAATGCTGTAAGAAAATGTATGCCATACTAAGAAAGAAGTAATGTTGAACTGAGTAATGAACAGCACTGCCATCGATGTACTGCTACCCCAAAAAGGCATTTTAATTTTCAGATCCTTTTGTCTATTTAATCACACATATTTCTTTGTTTCTTAAAGAAAGACTGAAGTTAAAATAGCCTCTCATTAAAACACTGTATTTGTTTGACTCCCAGTGAAATGGAACAAGGTAAAGATGGCAGAAAGATGAAGGTTCTGTGCATCCATAGCATCCCCTCTCTCACCTAGCTACTGCTACGAATGGACTGCAGTGGCAGAAGCACCATGTAATAGCATTTAAGCGTTATTCATATCCTTAGCTGTATTAACAAGCCCAAGACACCTACAACGTATACACCCACATACATGTTAAGTCAACAGTGAGGGAAAGCATGTGTTTTCTTTATTTGGGTTTATATATAATAATGCATTTAGAAGGCATTATTTCCCGTTGCTCAGTAGCCACCTGTGGGGTACAGTACCTTCAGCTCATTTCTCAAGCACAGCAGCTCACATCCCACTGCTATGAAGTATGAATTATGCCATAGCTGTAATTCATGTGGCATTCCTAAGTATGCAGGGGTTGCCCAGGGAAAACGACAAGGTGGCACATTTCCAACTGGCTGTCATTGGTGTGCTTACTGTGGAGTATCAGCTTGTACTTTTGGGCCAGATGTTTCACTGTCCTGGAAGACATGAAGTAACAAAGAACAAAAGCATTGGAAGCAGCATCTAAATATGGAGGCCTGGAAATTGTTCCCAAAATCAGAGCACAAGAGGCAGCGCTAAATGAATCAAGCAATTCAATGTAAGAGTAAAATCAACACTGACCTTTTTCCTGTCCTCAGATTATCCAGTAGCTCCTGTGCACAAAGGAAAGCAGCAAACTCCATGGTTTTATGGGGTGAGACAACCACTGACAATTCTGCAAGCAGAGTGATAAATTAGGGTACAGCATGCAGGGGGGATTTCAGAACTGTAGCAGTAATTTACTCTATTGATATCTTTTCCCTGTCCGTGGGGGCTTCTGTATGATATAGACTTGTCCCCCAGAATTAGCCTGTTCCAAAGGCCAAGGAAGGCAGCAAGACTCCCTGTACTGATGATACCAGGCATCCCACCAGGTAAAAAGTGCTGCATGAGGTGTCATGGGCAGTTGGACCATCCAGATCCTCACAGACAGAGCAAAGCCTGGAATCATTTAAAGTGCAGAAAATACTCAGAATGTAGAAATGCAAAACAAAAGAGCAGCCAGCAAAGTCCGGGGGCTGGCACCCAGAGCTGAAGGACACATGACCACTGGGTGACCGCTGGAGTACCTTCAACGCCCATGCTGCTCCCCTCTTCCATGTGGCTTCTTCAGCCAGGCCCAACCCCTCCCGCAGCACAGTCACCAGGAGGTGACAACAGCAGACAACGTTCTCCAGTCCTGGCATGGCTTTCTTCACCTGGAACTTGCTATCAAAGGGCATCTCTAATTTGATAACTTCCTTACTAACACTGCTTCCCTCTACAAGTGGGGTTCCTTCAGCCCCAGGGAAATAAAAGCTTACTGGGGTACACACGGTCTTGGGATGACAGCAGTGGACCATCAGCCCCATCTCATCATCCCATCACATAAGGTGCCTAATGGTCCTCAGAGGCTGTTGTGGAAGAGGCTCAGGTATGTACAGTCTCATGAGTCTTCATCAGCAGTGTCATCTTCTCCTGGCAATGCATGCCAAGCTGAAGGCTAGTGGAGAAACTGACCCTATAAGTACCACTTTCTAAACCTGCCAGCTCTGGCACATAATCTCAAGTACTACTAGGCATTGTTACCTTATATGTATATTGACAACTGCTGGATTATTTAGCCACACATTGAGGGAATGCTGAAAGGAGAGGAAGCAAAGAGCAGTATCTAGGGCTCTCACATGGGACCACAGAAGAGCCAGGCTCAAGCCTGCTCCACTGCAGGCTTCATTTGCAAACCTCAAGCATGTTTTTTTCATCTGTCAGAGAGGGACAACAGCAGAGCCACACATCACAGGGACAGGGTGGAGACAAATGCATGGGAGCACAAATGAGCCTGCAGCAACACATACTCAGTGATATGAAAACCTTGAGAGAAGCAGTGGGTTTGAGGCTTGCAGCGTCCCCATCCCTGCCTTACAAAAGGGTTTCCTTACTATCAGGAAAACCTCAAGCAACAAGAGCACCCTGGAGGGTGAAGTGTGACCCAAGCCCCACTGAGGGCTCTGGACAATGGAGTGTGTGCTCAGGACATCCTCATCGCTTGCAGAGAGCAGGGCAGTCTCTGAAGATAATTTGGGAAGGAACAAGGAAATGAAATAATGACACACTTGAAAGTCAGCTATAGGAAAGAGACAGGGTGACTAAGGAAGGAAAGAGTTACTTGCTGGATCACACAGATAGGATGACACCAGAGATAAGTGACTTGAACTGCATAAAAGGCTTTTTCAATTGTGAAGTAGAGTTTATACCATTAGGATGCTGCCATTCTGCATGTTATTCTGAGGGCTATTCATGCATCTCTATCTTTTAGTTGAATGATATTTTTTCCTTTTAATAAACTTGCTTATGAACTCTCACTAACACACCAAAGGAGTAATTTAGATTTAATTTATCTCTCTCTGTGTGCTTTCCGCAGCCATGCTCCTTTTACTATTTCTCGCCTATCTACCAGTCTCTTTAATTCTCTGTCTTTTGTGCAAGCCTTGTAGGGCAAGGATCATACTTACTTCTATTTTTGGAAACCATCTACAGGGAATAAATTATGGTAATTAAGTCCAGCAGTATTAGATTGTAGTGACTGCCAGACAGAGAATACTCGCTGTTAGATGTCCTCTGAATGAGATAATCTGGTTTTTGCCCTCAAGGAAGGAAGAATCAAGGATGATGCACAAGGTCAGTATTATGAAATTGCCTCTAACTCTAATCTCTGGAAAAGTACATGGCGGATGCTGCCTACAGCAAGGGAATCATGGAGAGAGCACCAGGCATTTGAGCTTTACCACAGAAAGAATATAATAATGCTAGTGACTGCTGAATTTAAAATTGAATTCTACTAAAGTTCCCATTTGATGCTACAGTTATTTCCTTGCTCAAGGCAATGAGGGGGGTAAAAGTGTGGAAAAAAGCTTTGAATGCAATTTTCATTTTACACATTTCTGACATTTGAAATGTTTCAAAACTATTAATGCTCTACATTTGGCCTCAGTCAAAGCAGTGGCTTATCCAATATTATGTTTATGAAAATTGTGAAACAATGAAAATGGTATTTCCCATATACTCCAACTAAAATCTGCGCATTTATATAACAGAAAAAATGCTCAAGTGTCCTAACACCAAAATAAGTATTTGCATAGGCCTTCCAGAGGAAGAAAAATGGATTCCCATGTGAACAGGCCCTCAGTTCAGTAGTTTTAAGGTAAAGGATGCTGAAGGCAAAGTAGCCACACATTTGACTCAGGCTGCAGTGTTTGATGCTTTAGAGGTAAGGGAGTTTAAGAACACAAGGTGCAGACTTAATTTCCCTAACTTACTCTCAACTGCTTTAAGCTCTTTTGCTTTACTGGTGCCTCTAAATGTTCAAAGGTGGCCTGGGAGGAGTTAAAAAATAGGTGCTTGTGACATTTTCTTGTTTCTTCATAGTGTGTTAGAGACAGCTTCAAGGAGTCTGGCTATTTTGGTCTTTGCCAGCTTTTTGTATCAAGAATGCAGGTTTTGTTTCTTGTATAAGTGGCAATCATTTGTAACCAGGACCATAAGAGTTGCACCAACTCCCCTGGCGCCTGGCTTTCACAGCTGCAGAACACACTGTCAACCAACACCCAGAGCAGTCTGGGTGTCTGCAAATAAGAAAATTAGATTATTCTGAATGTTTCACCTTTTTGTCTAACTGATGCAACCATGATAATGTGGATTAACATAGGCATACTTATCTAACTGTGAAAATTATCGGTGGAAATGAAAGCTTCACAGACTTCTATAACGTAGTTGGTCTATTTCTGTGGCCTTTTCCTAGGTGGATACTTCAGAGATACAGAACTAGTATCCCTGGAAGAGCTTCTCTTTTCAGTAACAACCACTCCGCCAGGGTAAGAGTAAACTGGAATACTCCAAATATTTTTCTCCATGTTGGGAATCACGATGCACAGGTGACATGATTGATGAAGCATCAGAAGAGCAGAACGGAATATACATTTTGGGTACATGCCACATCTTCGTTTAGGCTGCTGCATTGAAAGCCTAAGGTGGCTTTTCGTCTTCCCTAGCAGTCTACCACTCCAGTGCAGCTCAGCTCCTCCGCAGTGTGGTGCTCCAAATGAGCTCAGGGTGCAGCAAGTAACCACCTGGAGTCCTCCCAGCTAAAAGAAGCTGCTAATATCTGCCTAAAACCTGAACACTTCTAAATAAACATTGGAACAGATGGGGAATTTTAGTCAGGATTTATATTCTCTTGCATTCATATTGCAAATGATTTGTTGCAATCAGCACCTCTGAGATTTCAGTGATGGTGGAAATGAAAAGATTTCAGGTAGCATCTGAATGGTCTCCAAAAGGCCAGCACCTTTACCTGTGAACATGTGACTGATGCAGATATCTCCTCAATCACACATAATAGCTTTGAGTAAAAAAGCATTTCAGGACATTAATCTCAGTAATTAGCCTCCTGTATCACCTTCTTCAAAGGACATACACTGAGAAAAGGGCAATAAAAAAGTTCAAGGAAATTAACCCTTTTTCCTACACTTTTTCTCATTTTCTAAGTGAGAGAGAAATTTCGCATTGATGGCTGACAGCCCTCCAATGGTTGAACCTTTGATTGTCTACTTTTGTCCCTCTCTTAAGGAGGAGCTACTTTTTGGCACTTGTCTAAGATGTTTCTTTCAAGATCTCTTAGCTGAAATAGCCCCCCATTTTTTCTTTACTTATTCCAATGTGCTTTCAGAATAGATATGTGTACACCAGGTGAAGCAACATGTATAGCCAACAGTTTGGACAGCTCTGCCCATCTGCCCTCTCTTCATCACTACTTAGCTTGCCGAAGTCCCCGTGATATTTACAAGATATATATCACAAAGATTTTTACCTTATTTGTTGCTGTCTTGATTGCTGAATAGTTTGGAGGAAACCAGCCGAAGCTGCAGGGTCCAAAAAAGCTCCCTCATTTAATGACAACTCTTTACCCACTACAGATTTCAGAATCACTCAGTTTCTTCTGTTTAAATCTGTCTTCTGGCTCCATACCACCCCAGACAAAAAAGCTTGCATTGGCTATAAACAACATATATAAGCAACCAACACATCTTACTATACACCATGGTTTGGGAACTGGCGTACAATTGGTAAGAAAGCAGCACATTGCCACATGGGCACTCTCCCTTCAAAAACAGGATTCCCTGAGATGCCATCATGTGAAGAACCTACAGCACAGGCTCTGTAAGAAAACAGTGGGAAAAACTGTTTTTTCCAAAGGAGCTGATACAGTGTCAGTGCCATAGGGAGCTGTTGAGTGGCAGTTACCTATGGTGAACACCAAATGCATTTTTACACTACGAAACCATGTCTTTTTAGTAAAAAAATACCCAAAAAGTTGCCTGCTTGAGGCTATTTAGATCCATATTTCCTGTGCAAATTTTGATAGATAAAGAGGTTCATAATAAAAATGCTGACAGACCTCTGACTGTGACATCCTAAACTGTGATGTTATAGCAACCTGCACAGAAGTTTGTACTCCCACAGAATTTCAGTCCTAGCCCAGCTCTTGGGACTGCTGTATCCCACTTTACAAAGCAAATGTAACAATTATCTGGATACTGAAGAATAAGCCTGGACAAGTTACATGAACATTTTAATTAAAGCACATTCTGACAAAAGATCAAGAAGAGAATAGTGAGGTAACATCCATTTAAAAAGTGTGGAGACAGCTCTGATATATTTTCCAGTCATATAAAAGGTAATTGGATGAAGTGAAGGGGAAACAAATTCAATGTGATAAATGCAATAGATATTTATTGCTACAAAAGATTAGCTGAAATTACCTTCAAGCACAAGCTTGATGCTAGATATGATAATTTGATCAGCTGAAACTGCCTTTCCCTTTCGCACTGTATCAACTTCTTTTATTATGATGTTCCATAAAGGGAAAAAAATCATGTTATGGATTTGCTGGCCTGTAGGATAACCTTGAAATTGTGCCACTGAATTGCTGCATCTTTTTATAGATCTCCAGGATGGGACCAAAATAATGTTGAAAGCACGTGAAAGATTAAAGTGAGGAAGAGTGTAGATAAATACAGAGAGTGACCTTTTCTTTGCACAGAGAAAGCCCCTGCAGCCTACACTCCTTAGAAGTCAAGGCACAAAGGAAAGGGCCTAAAGGGAAGAGAAAAAAAAAACACACGCAGAAAGATAGCAAAACTTTCTCAACCATGAGCATTCCTTATCCAATGAGGAAGTGTTACTTTAAACTATCTCTCTGTATATCTTATGTGTATGTGAATATGGGTGACATATTCATTTCACATCTATACTAGTTCCTTGTCAGGGGTTGTAATGAAGCATATTGCATTTGGCATTGTAAATACTTACTCATGTGCTATCTATAGTAAACCAAGCAGAGAAGGGTGGCACAATAGCTACAAAAAAAGAAAAAATGTGTGGTTTTTGTAATTTCTGTCTCCTTGTAACTATTCTCTTCTGCTCTGCTTCAAGCAAAAAAATCTTAACTAGCAGTTTTGCCCGAACAAGGAGTGTTATAAACAAGTGTTATAAACAAGGAGCGTTATAAAGACTTAAGAACCTATATTTTATCTGCAAAACTGACTTGCTGACATCTATAGCTTTAAAAAAGTAATTGGATTCTTTCTACACTGCAAGCTGTGCAGAGGTGGGACCTGTGTCTCTAAGACTCTTCCTAGCACATTGGTGGTGTTACTACAGTATCAATACCAAACTATATAACACATACTCCAAAGGGAAGGACCTTTTGCTTAAACTGAAAAAAATCCACTAAATAGGTCTATGACGCCATCAGACACACTCACTCCAATTTATTCTAACTCAGTATTGACATTTTTCTCCATTATCCATCACATCCATGAGAATTTAATATAATTATTTCAGAACATTGCTAAGTTCTTGTGTGCTTTTGGAAATATACCAAAATAGCTACGATTATTCTGAGATGGTGTATTTTAATAGAAATCCCAAAGCGGGCACTCTCATTCCAAAATAAGAGTTGGTATTTCCAATTTAATTTAATCTAGTTCTAAATATCCTCCTGGGAGCTTATTCTGGAAAAGCTATTTTGGTGTATTTCCAAATGTAGGCAAGCCCAAAGTCAGGGATTGGAAACTGGAGTTTGTTGAAGAGAAAAACTCTGTTTCCACTTAAAAAAAAAAAAAAAAATCCAAACTAAATAAGCTTAAGAAGTCCATCCATTTCAGAAATACGAGCCCTTATACAAAAAGGATAAAGATTTTGCTTTAATAATAGCAGCTGCTTAACTCTGCACATGTTGATACCAATTAATGTTTCACATCACAAATCCTCATCAAAGGAGCCACTCACAAACCTCCACCACTCCTTTTTTCATCTAAGCATCTACTGTCAAAGCAAAAGGAGAACACTAAAAAATGAGAGTCAGAAACTAAACCAAGGAAATAATCTGGCTCAGGCAGCCCTCTGATCCTGAGAAAAGAGAAATGCCAATATCTCCACTAGCTCAGCCAATGGCTTCACATTAGCTGTTAACTTTACACAAAAGGGACTCAAATGCTGAACTCATAGGCAGTACACAGACCTAAAACTGGCAAACTTTAAGAGAAGTAGAATAAAGCTAGTACACCTATGTGGGAAAAGAGGATATTTGTTGCTTTTGAAAACCAATTATACCTTTTGCTATGCTGAAGCCTAAACTTTCTAAAATTTCTAGATACACAAAGGAACTTGAACAAGAACTCAGCTTTCTATTTTAGCAGAAAACTTTTGCACTAACTTAGGTTCTTGTACAACCCACCTAAAGTCTATGGAAAGTCATAAGGTATTAAGTTAAATATTTGGTACTATTCCTCTAGGAATTCCACCATATAGCATACTACAGGCATTTAAACAAGCCAGCCAAACAAAACAGAAAAATACCAACAGAGCTTCCTAATTCACTAAATGCAGACATTTTATCTAACCAAGTTATTTCTATTATATCTGACAGTACTAGGAGCCATGGTTTATCCTTAATGGATTTTGAAAACTAGCAGCAACACACTTTTTTGTCCATTTTCTGCTAGTCAGCCTAGCAAGAGAATTCAAGGCTTTCTTATTTCCTTTAGAGCCATTTTTGCAGCCTGACCATGCACAGAACACATAGCAGCATTAACCAACATCGTCACTAGCATCCCACAGAGCCAGAACATGTCAGATCTATCTTGCATCTCACGGTCACCTTTGAAATGTGTCACAGGTGCTTCCAAAATATGGATTCCTGGTGCTTATGCCCTCTTTTCTGGGACATCTAGAAGCCTACCGTAACCCAGCAGCCCTGCAAAAGCCTGCAATGGCTGAGTTAGTGTCATTGAGAGACAGCCTTCTCAGCAGCCAGGCTTCAGGCTTTACCCTGGGTCTTGAGTCATGGTCAGCCAAAATGTCAGTCATGGAAGGAGTCTCTCCTTTTGAATGACATCTTCTTGGCAAGCCAAAGATGTAGGAAGGAAAGGAGTACAAAGAGTAGATTCAGGTTCCTTCCTCGCCCCAAAAATACATTAATGACCACTGCAGCAGCAATGCTTCAGGCTCATGAAGGTAACATGCCATGGTCTTCTCCCTCTTCCACTGGCAAGATTTGTCCCTTTTTCCCCCAGCTGCAGAGGAATAACAATGGTCATCCCTCTCCTCCACGATGCTGAGCTGTGTTTTACAGCCAGAAGAACCTCAGCACGTCCTGAGCTGTACATATCAGCTCTGTTTGAGATGGAGACCAAAGAGTGAGAAACGGCAACAAAAAGCATAGGTTGCTGCACAAGTCCCATGCGACCCCCTCTGATCAATCCTTTCCTTTGGATGTCACTGTCCCTCCTTGGCATAACTTTAATCTGGAGTTACCACCACCTCACAGTATGCTCCTCGTCTAAATAAATGTCTCGGAGACATCACCGCCGCGCCGAAGCTGCACGGGGTAGAGAGAGCTGCAAAGTGAGCAAATATCCCCATCTAGCGTCCCTGAGTACCAAAGAGCATAGTCTGCTCTTTTCCATGTTTTACCTTCCCAGCCATCCTGATTCTTAGTAAGAAGGAAGTTGGGGGATTTTTCTTCTTACTAAAGGAGAGACCAGTGCCCACCAGATGGGCATTGTGCAAGCTCTGGGCATGCAAACAGCTTGGCCAGTGCACTGCTAATTACATTTCTGCAAGTCTAGTCCTAGCTTTCTCTTGAGCAACAGCTGCTTATTATTCCACCTGTCATGGTCAGTCTCTGTGTGGTTTCTTTGTTGGCTCTGTTCTGCTATTCTGCCCACAAGGAATTGGCAAATTATTTCTAGAGGATACACCAAAGGGGTTTTCATGCGTCCCTTGGCCCCTGTTTTCAATACAGTGCTTCCAGCTCTCAACTGTCTCCTCAGCTCTTCTAGAAAAGCTCTCTGGCTACACTGGCATGTTATTTGAGGGTGAAATGCATTAGCCTCTGTTTGCTCCAAATTTAATTCGTCCATTTAAACAATTTGATACAGCATCCAGCAGTATGAAAGCTGGGCAAATTGAATCCAAAGGATTTGGAGACCCATAGATTAAATAAACTACCTTAAAACACTGGCTCTCAAATAATCACTGTCCCTGGATTAATGCTACCTTAATTAGACCAAATAATCTTCTCAAACTGATTAAATTAGTAAAATAAAGATGAAATAAGCATAAAGCAAAGGCAAATGGGATGTAACAGCCAGAAAGCATAAACCATAACACAGATCCTTAGAGCATACACTGAAACTCATTCAGTTTAGGTTCTCATTAGAGTTCCATGAAATCATGAGTGCCACGAAGGAGATGAATAAAGAATTTTTTTTCTCAAAATACAAGAATAAGGGGGTCATCACATGAAATCATTAGTCAAGGCTTTAAAACAAAAGCGAGGACTTTCTGAGAGAGTGAATCACTAAATAACCAAACTCATTGCCACAAAATGCTGCAGATGCTGAAAGCAGAAGTAGGATTTGACAAATTAACAGAAGAGCAGTCCACAGGGAATTACTAAGCACAAAGACCAGAAAACCTTTAAGCCATGAATTGCTGAGGGGTGGAAGAGCATATTGGGGAAATATCACTCAATACTTTCCCTGCTGTTACACCCTTTCCTTAATTATCAGTTACTGTCAGAAACAGGATACTGAGCTCGATGGGCCTTTGGTCTAGCATAATGGGGCTATTCTTAAAACCTGACAAGTCATGAATTTGACATACTTTAGAATGTTGACACTGGCTTCAGAGTCCTATACCAGGAGGTAACTAAAGAACATCCAAGCTAAACTCAGCTAATTGGAGTTCAGGATAACAGTTAGTTCTCTAAGGCTTATTTATCTTCCAGTTTTTCATATTACGATTCCAATTAATTGTCAAACCCATTAAGCATCATTATTGTAAATACTAAGGCAGACATTTTTTTACAGCAATGGCTCATGATGACAGCTAGTCAGCATGTTACAATAGAAAAGAACAACACTACTCCAGAAAAGGTCCCAGGCAAGCAGGTTCATGACAACAGGGGCTCTCAGAAGAAAAGAAAAAGCATATAGTAAAAAAAAAAAGTACAATTTGGGGACAGGGTTAAAATATTTTGCAGCATCTCTTCCACTCAGATGGCTACAAAACACAGTCAACACTGTCTTGAAGTTTCTGGATGGTCCTTTGGAAGAAAGCATAAACAGTACATAGTACATATTCCTTTCCCCATCTAGACTGCAACAACCAGCAACACCTCAAGATCATGGTTAAAAAGATGTTTGCTCAAGCCAGCCCTCAGAAATGAGAGGCAGAACAGGTCACCAGTCCAGAAGACAGTGTAGCCTTGGTGCTAAATTCAAAGAGAGGTAAGGAGATAACCTATTTTTATACCCTTGCAGCTAAGTGGTGCAAACCCACACCTGATCCCTTAACAGGCAGACTGATCTTCCCTTCTTTGAACACAATGCCAAAAATTTCAGAGCAGTAAAACATCAAGGCAACTCAGTTTAAAGCCAGCTAGCCTAGATAATACTAGCGGGAACGTTGCTGGGACTCCGAAAGCTTACATGGATGCCTGCCCTGCATTTGCAGTCTGTGCCAAATTCCTTCTTACCATGTACCTTGCCAGATGTACCTGACCTTGCTGAAACACAGATTTACAGCAGGCTCCAGTGTGGGCACATCCCATGACTGAGTAGCAACCAGTTAACCTATTTTGGTCAAGAAGAAAAAGATGTTCAGTCTTGAGATGTCTCTGAGAAGAAGCAATCTATACAGTGCTCCCTCGAACTATAAACCAGCCTGAGAACAAATGCAGCAGCTGATAATAAATATTGCCATTCCCTAGGTCTACTGCCAGAGCTGGATCATCACATCAACTGCTTTTTTCAAAAAAGCCAATGTTTCATTTTTAGCATATAATAGGAATAAAAACCTAGATAGGTGCAGCCTGCAGGCTGGGTTCAGCTCTCATTGTCTCCAGCAGAAAGACTCCTGATGTCCTCCCAGGGCTGGAGTGCAACTTTCAGGATCACCAGGAAACCTAAAAACCAATGGAACCCTTTGGATATGGAAGCTACTCTCGGAGGCCAGGTGTGGACAGCCCCAAGACTCCTCATGCTGCCATAGCAGGAACAGTCAAATACCTTAGCTTGGAGTCAACAAAATAAAATGCTTACCCAGCTGACTGTCCTGAGCCAGCTCTCTCTTTGAGTTTTCCTTTGAGTAACAATTCCCAGCCATCTTCACACATTTCCTTCACCAGATCAAGTACCACTCTTCCTGGTACTGACCTCTGCTCTTGAAACAGCCTTCAAAACTTTTATCAAGGCTTCTCTCCAGCAGTCACCCTCCTGACCTATATTCATACTTCTTTAAAATGACAAAGCCTGGATTCCTGTCAGCTCCAATAATGCAGTTCCAAATGACTTTCAATCTCTATTTTTTTTTTTTCCTCCCTGAATTTTCCATCCAGGTTGTTAAGACACACAGAAGAAAACTCTGTCTCCCTTCATTTTTTCTGTAATTTGCAATGCCACCGACCAAACGGTACAGTAGAAACAGTTAATCATACAGGCTTGGGATATGCATAAGCTGTGTTGTAAATGTGCTAATAGATATATTTGAATTCAAAGGAGATATGAGAGGCAGAAAATAATACCTTATTAGTATGCTATATGTGTGCACAAAGCAGCAGTCTGTTCTCTAAAAGACATGAACAAATAGTAGAATCAAAACCTCCAGCCTCTCCTATAAGAACTCATTAAAATCAGCAATCTTTATCACTTTTCTCATTAGAATTATTAAATCCATTGATTTCCATATCACATCGCTTTGAACCATTGTAAAAAATATTATGCATAATAAATCTGCATTTCTGTAGGTTCACAACCACTCATATCTATTTCTGGGTTCAGCCTCACGTATCAGCATCCCACTGTTTCCATACAACATGCAGTTTGCCCAGCATTTAGAGAAATGTGTTGAACCTGGATCAGCATAAGAATAGGCCCTCAAAATGAGCTGTTAGTTCAGCTTCTGAATATGGTCTCAAATAACACAGCACAGGTTCATCTTCAACTTCAGTACCTGTATTTCTTAGAACAAAATATGCTTCATTTATGTAAATTCCTGTTTCTGTCTTCAACACACTTCTGCTTTGCAGGTTGTTTTCTCCCCTTCTCTTTGCTCATTGTATGAGCAACAGTCTTTTGGGGGCATGTCCAACTGCATGTATGACTGAGCACCTGTTTTAAGGGTGCAGATATGGGAGAAATAGAACAGCAGAGAACAGATTATTGTAAGGCAGGACTATATGTGACTAAATTAGACAAAACAAGTATATCCAAACAATTAACCCAAGTTTCATTATGGCTACTTAATGTACTCTTGTTGATCTACTCAGTACATCCATCACATTCATCACATTTTATCTCAGCTACAGAACATGGAAATAATCCTGAAAGAAATAATCTGGGGAAAAAAAGTGATTATTTCTTTTAAAATTTTGGTGCCTGAGGGGGAGAACAATGAGTAGGCTATTTGAACTTACTGGCAGTGTTTTCATTGACATAGGGAGGCATAAGATTTCAACCTGTTCTCTTTTTAAACTGAATTTCAACATTAATAATGGATAAATGGGTTGTGCCACCCACTGTCACAGCAAGCTGTAGGGACCAGGGGCATGACTGAATTTATAAAACGTTAGACAGGCCCTGACTCTAGATATTCTCCACCCCAGTTCAGTTTTGTAATGCACAAACTGGCACAGTGAATCATGTCAATAGAGATGGTGCTTCCACAAGCAAAGGGTTACTCTTGCAGAAACCCTTCATGGTTAATCAGGTCTCAAACAGCAAATCCAGACAAGATGAAGGTTGCTCACATGCACTCCTTCAGCTTTTGTTGTAGTTTTGTTTGTACCTAAGCAAGTAAAAAAAAGCAAAGAAAATCCTACTTGGAGCATATGAGAGCATATTTCACTCTCTAGGCCAAATCCAGATCCATTTGGGCTGTTCAGGAATCTCTGCCAAACAGGATGACTGGAAGATGCCTTCCTGAGCACGGCACACACACCAGTAGACCACCATGCAGCTCCAGGGCCTTCAGGAGGGCATCACTGAGTGCCACTTCAGCCACATTAAGCACTAAGAGCAAACACATCACGAACACTGGAGTCCCACACTGGCTTGGCAAGACAGATCTTTCAACCTGGCATTGTTTTGAACAGCAAGGAGTTTCAATCTATATTGCATTCAGCACACGCTAACTGGCCCAGGAATACTTGAAAGATAATAAAACCAGAAAGTAAAAATGTCTGCAACAAACACTTTCACTTCTGCAATCACAAAAGAGAGAATTTGGAGCTGTAGGAAGCAAAGCTTCCAGTTCAACCTCATTTTTCAGTAACAAGGTAGTGCTCCAGCAAAGGCTACAGCACACTTTACCATGAAAGGCAGAGTCACACACCAGCTCAATACGACGCACATGCATGTACTCAGTTCTCCAGGGATCAAAACATCCATCCCCATCTCCATATCCTTTTTGCATGGATGAATCATGCCTTATAGCAATTGTTTTTCATTAGTTAACACTGCATCTCTTTCCTAATAGAAAAAAAAACCCTACAAATTAATTTAAAAAATTATTATTAAAAAAAACATTGCTCTTCGGCACAGAATTTAAACCTTGCCAAATCATGTGCAAGTGCCTAAAATTAACATTTACATACTGCTTGGCTCATCACTTTTTGCATTATTCACACAAGAAAAAAAATTTATTCTCTCTGTACTGGGCCCTCTGCAACAGCCTTGGAGAGTACTCCACAAAGTACGAGTGTATGTATATTCAAAACATACTTGTGTAAAATCTGTAGTGCAAAACATGAAACGCTCAAAACTTGTACATGTGCAGGGGGCTAAAGGGACGCTGGGGAGGGACTCTTTATTAGGGACTGTAGTGACAGGACAAGGGGTAAGGGGTTAGAACTTAAACAGGGAAAGTTTAGATTGGATATGAGGAAGAAATTCTTTACTGTGAGGGTGGTGAGGCACTGGAATGGGTTGCCCAGGGAAGTTGTGAATGCTCCATAGCTGGCAGTGTTCAAGGCTGGGTTGGACATAGCCTTGGGTGGCATGGTTAATGTGAGGTGCCCCTGCCTATGGCAGGGGTGTTGGAACTAGATGATCTTAAGGTCCTTTCCAACCCTGACTATTCTATGATTCTATGATATGGGTTGTCAAAACTGAACTGCATAAAACCCCAGTAGGAACACCAAACACTAAAAACTTGCTTACCATTTTTGCACTAGTACAGCTTTCAGGAATATTTTCTTAGTATTTTTCAACTGAATCCTTATTAAGAACATCATTATTTTGCTGTCATTGTGTTTTGGTTATCACATGTCCACTAAAGTTTCAGTTTGGGTTTTATGATTTTTAATGTTAATCTGGAAATAGTAGCTTATTGCTGCTACAGATATCCTGAAAATTATTTTACATTTTGGGGTTCTTTTTCTGTCCCTGGGTTGACAGCATGGGCAGTTTCACCATGGACTTTAGGATCTCCTAAAATAAAAAGACCTTTCAAGTGAGTGGAAACTATTGCTGGTGGGGGAGCTCAGTGGGTAACAGATACATGAGGTGCTGGTTCACCCCATGTTCAGAGCATGCATTAGGCATAGCTGGAATTTGAAATAATTAGATGAATATTCCAGTTCTGAACTGTGCCTGCTCCTCTAATCCTCTCTGATGCAACTCTATTTGCTGCTTAGTGATATCAGTTTTAATACCCAGTTCCTAATTAGTGTTATCAAGCACCTCTCTCAGTTCTATTATACAGAACTAGATAAAACGTTAGGTCAAGTGTAACCCCCAGGTGAGCTTATATTAGTTTCCCTCCTGGTTTCTGTATGCGCACTTGATGTTCCATCTCAAGCAGCAGCAAATTCCTTGTAAGCACTGAAATTGTTCAGCTGGGTCCCCAGGGCACCCCGGAACACAGCAGACATCACACAACTGTCACCACCCTGACTTGAGGATGTATTTAGCTATGACAGTGCAGCTGATAAAAGCAAGTAGTCAGCCTATCATCTGATAAATGCCACAGGGGAGGAAAGCTAAGTTGAAAAACATACAGTGAAACAGCACAAATCACCTTTCACTGACTGTTCTTCCTATCCCTTACATCCTCTTTCCTGACAAACACTTTGTAATTTAAAAAAAATAAAAAAAAAGAAATACCAAACAAAAGAAAGTAATAATTTATGCATCAACTTACATAAGCAAAAACTGGTAGTTCATGTCCACAGCAAATTATAAGCATGAAATATGTGACAACTTTATGTATTTATGAGGCTTGGAGGAGCCATTCAGGAGCCTTAACCGCATGTTTTTTAATATGCGTTTCTAACTCTCATGGATATGATGAAAAGTATTTTACTTCTGGCTGAGCATTAATGGATTTGGAGCCCTCAACTGCAGTCCACAGGGAGCCTGAAATGGTGAGCTAATGTGCATTTAATTTTGCTCATTTGGTTTTAGTAAAACCAGGTTTAGTTATAACGCTCTAGTGCCAGCACTAGCAATCTGGTTGTTGAACACTGAGAGGAGTGCATGTGGTCAGTGAAACTCTCTGAGAAGGGGAAATTTAAAGAGAAGCAGATGGAAAACAGAAGAGAACTAGGCAGGGAAAAGAAATAGGAAAAGATGTTAGAGAAATAACAGCAATAAAGGGCAGTGGTAGAATAAGCCCCAAAAGGGAGTGTCTTGAATAAACACGCACAGGTCTTGCTGCTGAGTGAAGACTGGGTGCTGTTGGGCAACCCTCTATAAACATCTCTTTAATATCAGTTAACTGAGTGATGCCAGAATTCCTAGTTTAAATCTCAGCCCTCAAATGTGGAATTGGGTACTGGATCCTCTCCTAGAAGAAAAGCAATCCTGAAACCATTTTGTTAGTCCTGGAAACATTTAAGAGCTCAACTACCATTGTATTTTAAAACAAAAGAGGAGGAAATGCTTTTCAGGGAGATAACTTAACCTTAGCTACTTTGCTAATTTACTGCGCACTTTCACCTCTAAGTTTTGCAAGCAATAGCAGGCTGGCAGGATGTCAGAACAGGAGCTAAAGGATGACAAACCTGAGAGTGCATGAAAAAGCAGGACCACCTAAGGCTGGCAGGAGATTGCTGCCAAAAAGAGGAGAGTCCAAGGAAACAAAAGGCTGAAAAGGTTGAAGGAGTGAAGACTAGATCTGAGCAGTGACATCTCTGGCAAACCAGGAACATGGCCTTCTTCCTTAGCTCCAGCTGTGCACCTTAGTTATATTCCTGCTCATAAGGACCTGAAACCCAGACCCATATTCATCGGGAGAGGAAGGATACAGCAGGACACAAGCAGAAAAAGGTGCCTTCCTATCTACAGCAGGGTGAAGGAAAAGTAAGAGTGTGTACTGTGTCCTAAGCTGCATGCACAAACCAGTAACTGAGCTGACCCTAGCTCAGCAGACTGGCACCAGCACCAGGCAGCATCCTGGCAGATAGACCATGAACCAGCCACAGCCTGAACAGCTCTTGGCATTAACAAATGGACCAAACACAAAAAATCACAGTAGTTCATGTTTGTTCTTAAAAATCTTGTTACTAATGATTTCATGTCAGTTCAAAAGGGCTTTCCATAGCTCTTAGCCTGGCAGAGCCTGAAGCAGAGCCAGCTCTGATCAGATGGTATATATATTCCCCTAACTCTTAAGGCTGGTTGTGTAATATTTTGTCATCATCAGCAGCAAGGACTCTTCCAAGAGCAACCTTGGAGAGCCTGGAAGGGACTTTCAGAATCACATAAAAATATCTCCTGTGATTACCAGCGACGAGAACTTCACCAATTTTCCTGTAGGAAAGAGAAAAATCCACCCTCTGAGTGATGTACAAGTTCTGAATGTGGATTCAGAACCTGCTGGTTGGTATATTTAACAGGAATCTCAGGATATTAGAAGTATGCTGCACACTGCAGGCTTTTTTACAGTAAACAGAAGAATATAAATACCAGCTAAGGTTTAATTACGCATTCATACACCACTTGTAACGGGACATTTTTGTGATGCACCTGCATACAAAAGTTCTATAGCAGTTTATGCCAGGTATGAGCAGGGTCTACAACATCAGTGAGCTGTCCTCTGTCATGCTAGAGCTGCTTCTCAGGTGGGTGAGCAACCTGAGCTGCATACCGCTATGGCAAAGCTGTCTCCTGTGTTGAATCAGCTCATTTGGTTTCTGTACTTTGATGGTGCTTTGCAGTCAAATCCAGAGGGATTAGTGTCTGGAGAGCAGGACCTTAACTAAGAAACTTACTCCTCCTGCCAAATAAATGTAGCAAATGAGACCTGGAGAATGGAAGTTGAGGGCACTGTACAAAAGAAATGCATACCACTGCCTCCTAAAATAAGGGTGCCAAAGGACTGGCAGTACCAATTAAATTAAATCAACTTCATAGCCAATATCACACTATTGTCCAACCATCTGTAGACAGTGTTATTTAAATTAAGAGAATTTTCTCTCAGTTTAGATTAAGCCAGTTCATGGTAAATTTTTAAAACATTAATATAAACCATTACTGAATGGAATCAGAGCCTTGACAGCACACCATTAGCTGATTTCTTGCAAGCCTTGAAAAAGCAGCTTCTCAGCAAGATACATGAAGTTATGAGCAAGGTTTTTGTTTCTTGTGAGAAGATTTATTATTACCACTATTATTTCTAAAATTCATTTCTAAAGCACTGCAAGACTTCAGTGTGGTTGGCTTTGTGCTTGAGTGCTGCAAAGCTGTCTGAATACTGAAGACATTTTTGCTGATAAAAGTTACTGAGAACCTACACCCTCTTAAACTTGGACTATTAAATGGTCATTGAAGATATACCAGCTTCCAAGCGCAGTTTTTTTTTTTAAATGAAGCTATGAATTCATATGTGCAATCATTAGATAGCATTTTTTAAACTTCTAGGAGAATGTTTTTGTTATTATGAGAGAAACTCTTGAACTGTGAAGCCGGAGAATGGCACAAGTAAGTGAGACTGTCCATCAGAAGCTAACACATTCAGAATGTTCAGTGAGACTGACACAGATTTACAGCAAAAAATAAAAGCATAGACAAGTGTGCTAAATTGCTTAGTGGGAATATATACTGGAGTTTTCCTTCCTTCAAGGCGAGTTTTATTGTCACTTCATCTAAGGCAAGGTCCACTCTAGATGTTTGTCAGTATAATAGTCTCCTATGTATATATGGGGAAGGAGGAAGTGAGGAGGGAAGAGAGGGAGGAAACAAAGAAGGGGAGAAATGAGACCATATGACATTTTTAGACTTGATGACATAGATGTATTTCTCTTGGAAAATCACTTTAGCTAACCTCATTTGGCTTTTTCATATACCTGGTATAAATAACAATGCCAAATGTAACTTTTTGCTGTTAGAAGCCTATAAAGACTCCAGTTATATTACACAACTGTAAGCAATGAAATTATTTCTGCTCAACTAGAGGTTATGTGGGATGTAGTGAATGGGTTTTCACATAGTCTAGTTCAGCACAAAGTGAAGTGGCTTGAATTTTTCCAATTAGCACAGTTTGGGATAGCACCGATAATGAGGCAGGAATCACCATCCTCACCCTGAATGGGTTCAACAAGCCTTCAGTCTGAGAGCAAGCTAACCAGTCACAGCTTCTGTGTTGAAAAATTCATGAACCACTTCAACTCAAGATTTTGGTTTTGTCTGATGATGCCATAAATGGCTGGGTAGTAAAGCTATTCCATTATTATATATGTCTTCTAGAGTAGCCTAAGGCTACTGGAATATACATCCTAGGGCTCCACTTGCATCATTTTTTCAGAATCCATCTCTCTTGGGATCAGGCAAAAATATCAGTCCCCAAACCACAGATTGGCAAAGATTTGGTCCTACCAGACCTCAGCTCCCTGGCCATAGGACTTCTTTGATGTCCTGGTACAACTGTACACTGGTACAACTTCTGTTGGCAGCCTCTTAAACCATTCCCTGGGGAGTTTTTCTCACTTAGAAAAGTTGATAATGTCCTTATTTCAGTTAAATATTCATTAGCTTTCTACCAGCAAACCAGTGAGTGGGCAGGGAGAAGAGCAGAATAAAGGATATGTATTAAGAAGACACAATGTTCTTCTCTAGCAATGTGAAAAGACTAGTACATCATAACATCCAGGAATAATAAAGGCATCTCTTGCACTTTCATTAGCTACTTATCAACAGGTTTAACATACTGATGTGTTTGAAAAGTAACCACCCATGCAGATACACAGCTTGTGTATGTCAGGATAAGGGCAATGGAGAACTCTTAGAATTACTTGATAAGAAATTTGATCAAAAATGGAAGGAGTTTAAAAGCAGGTTACTATTTCTAACTTTTGCTACAGAAAAGCAAAATCTCAAATAAAGAATATATTTTAATTCAAACCACTGGCAAACCAGAACTAGTAACTGTCATTTGAGAGACTTGAGTTGTTCCTGCTTTAGGAAAAGTTCTGTGGTCCAACTACATGTCCTGTCATCCCTGAAAACATCATTCCCCCTCACTCATGAAAATCATTGCTTCTGCAAAACCTGGTTTACAGGGCAGAATGGGTGTATGAGGAAAATAAATGACAGCTTTCATAAAGATTTGGCACAGCACTTTCAAAACCAAGGGCACAGGTTTGGCTGGACTACCTCTGTTTTCAATGAAAAGAAGTATTAATTTCCACCAATATGACATTGACATCTGAGTTATTATTTTATTACATCTTAATAATGGAAAGTGTTACCTGCTCAAATTTTGTGAATTACCCTAATTACCCTCCTTGAGCCATAGAAAACAATGATGGACTAATCATTCTTCTTGCATTAAAAAGGAGAAAATTTGGTGCTATACAACTTGACTAATTTTGATAGACTTTCAAATCTAATGATAGCATTCTTCATAATTGATTTAGTCTTTTTCAATTCCACTTAAATTAGCTTTCTGCTTTAATTAAATCACAACACTTTTTATTCCAGGAGAAAATTGGTCATTTTGAACTGCTGGTATAATTACAAAATATCATAACAATGCACAAGAACATACTGAGTTCTAGAACTATGAATAAGCTTAAGAGTTAATTTCATGCTTCTGTTTTCTCTACAATATTTATAGCATATTTGCATTGCAGATACGTTTAACACTGTTATGTTTTATAGTGTTTTGCAGACAGTGCTGCAATTCTCAGCATGCAATAATAGGAATTAAATATTTATGGTCTTTTATAATTTCAATTCTCTCTGCAGTCTTCAGAGTTCCTCTTAGGAGTCAGCATTTGTCAGCTCAGAGCCTGCGCTGGCACCAGCAATGATTGCACTGGCACTGCCTCGTGCTACAACAAGGGCTCTCTCTAGCCCCAGCCCGTCCATAATTTCTGTGCATTTCATCCCATATTCTTCATAGAAAAAAGTCATCAAAGTAAAATACATTGCCCTATTTTTCAAGCCTGAAGAAGATACAGATTCAGACTGAAGTTTTGCTTTGAGTTCCATGCATCTCATGCATACCTTAACGTGGGAGTTTTGACTACATGTGGGACATTTGTAATTCATGCCTCTGATCAGCCTAAGAATTCAGACTTCTCTTCACCTGACACGAGGTCATATAAAACACATTCAAGCACTCGCCATGGCACTTGAACCTCTAGAAGCTTCAGTGAGAAACTGTAGGAGCAGATTTTCAGGGACAGATACTCTACTTCCATGCAGAAACACAACAGGACAGAACCAGAAGAGCACTCAACATCTGGCAGAGCCAAAGCTGCAGTTGATACACAAAACAGTTGAGACAAACCTTTGCTTACCACTGTCTTGCTCCCTCCTGGGTGTGGATCTCATCCTTAAAACTGGTTCGGGCAATGTTCCTGAACTTTCAGATCCTTTTCTAGCTAGTGGACAGAAGGGCCACTGAGGAATTTAGATGACACAAGACAATAAAATGAATATATTAACTTCAAGGAGAGACATAATCTAGCTATGGATCACTTCAAGTCCTGTCTCCAGCAATCACAGGCACCATGGAGGACCACTGCTCCCTTCCAACAAACTACAATGAACTCCAGGTGCATGGAAAAGAAAACCAAAGACCATAAAGGATCACACGCCTTCTGAGAAGCAGTCAGAGAGATCAGGATCATTACCAGTGCGAATGCCACTGCCATTTGGGCTCACTGGACTTGCCCTGTTAGTGGCAGGGAATCCCATACATACATTCTAGAAATGTAAAAACTAAATAAGAATCAAAAATCAAGTAACATCTGTTAACACCTATTAAATATGTCTAGAGTATTTCTTTCTCAGTTCCTTTATCAGACCATTTGTGCTACTTTAAAAGCAGGAACTCAAGTTTTATGGGCCCCTTCCCGCAACTTTTGTCCCCTGCTATGTAAGTGATATTATTTTATGAAGCTTTTTAACAATAGTACATACTCTTAATTAGGCTTCATTTCTTTTCACGAGGGTGTCAAAATAAGGAGCTCATTTACAATGTTCAGAAGCACTTGTATTTCCATATTGCTTGAACTAATTTTAGTATGAATTCTTGCAAGAGAGAGCACAATATAAATTATCTGTACCTGTATTCACTTGTGAGCCTGTAAACACTTGCATCTCTTCCTTTCCTGCTTTTTCTGTGTTGGATTTGTTGTTTTCTTCTTAACATAATTTGTTAGGGAACTGATAAAGTATTTGCAGCAGTACATGTTGCAATTTTCAACCTGCAGTTTTCTAAAGAAAAAAAGAGGTTAAGAAAGTCAAATATTCCTCTGCTGTATGTACTCTTGTACACTGTTCCTAAATATACTTTCCATTTTTATCTGGCAGAAGCTAGGAAAGGACAGCAATGATTTATCCTAAAAAAGACAAAAGCTTAACAAATTATGGAACAAGATTTATGCCTCCAAAGGCTTATGCACTCAAAATGTCCTGTGTGTCTCAGTATGAGTAGAGTTACTCAAATGCCTTCTCATTTGGACACCAGACAGTTCCCTGAGTGCCTTTTCTAAAAGAACATTCAGTCTGTAACTTGGACATTCATTCAAAAAAAGTGAGCAAATCCTGTTATTACTGTGTGCATAGACATAGAAAATTACTTTATGTCCGTAATTTTATAAAGAATTTAAATTCTTATGCACACTTGTATCTGCATATATGTGTGTCTGTGCTTGTTTACAAATATAATAATATAAAGATATTAGTAATTCCTGACAGCTAGAATACTGGTGCCTATTCTGGCGGTGAATGGTTTAAGAAATCTACCAAGGAATAGTGTCATTACAGTAGAATTGAACAAGTGGAGTGAACAACTCTTACGAACAACTTGCTCTTCATGTGGAGATTTATTGACAATGTAGTCTTTGGAAAGCTTCCGCGGCAGATCACTACCTATAGCTGCACCAGCTCTTCACATCAAAAACAAAACAGATGAAGACTCATGGCACCAAAGCATCTGAAAATATGAAAATATTAAAGATTTTAATGAACTATAACTGTGTGGTCCTGACCTGGTTCAGAAGGAGCTTGATGTAGTCATATATGCATGGCAGCACTTTACTACGTCTATCTGGAGATCTTGGTAAGTCAAAAATTAACTTGCATTTTAACAAACATAGTAAAAGGAAAACAACTAATTAAAGGCAAAGGAAAAAAGTAGGAACTCCTTAGCTTTTAGATTCTACTATGAGCACAAACAAGTAACAGATTCAGTCACTGATGTTACATTTGAAATAACTAAGATGTCAATCAGGACATGATGATGGAATACATGAAGACAAAAAAGGAAAGAATCACAGAAGCATAGAATCATAGAAGAGTTAGGGTTGGAAAGGACCTTAAGATCATCTAGTTCCAACACCCCTGCCATGGGCAGGGACACCTCCCACTCAACCATGCCACCAAAGGCGCTGTCCAACCTGGCCCTGGACACCGCCAGGGATGGAGCATTCACAACTTCCCTGGGCAACCCATTCCAGTGCCTCATCACCCTTAGAGAAAAGAATTTCTTCCTCATATCCAATCTAAACTTCCCCTGTTTAAGTTCTAACCCTTTACCCCTTGTCCTCTCACTACAGTCCTTAATGAAGAGTCCTTCCCCAGAATCCCCCTAGGCCCCCTTCAGATACTGGAAGGCTGCTATGAGGTCTCCATGCAGCCTTCTCTTCTCCAGGCTGAACAGCCCCA